>QTSX02003867.1:0-67510 GCA_014839935.2 Entomophthora muscae | reverse complement strand
TTACTGGCAAGTTGACTTATCCCCTGAAGATTGAGAAAAGGTTGCACTTATCACTAGAGAAGGCCTTTTTGAACCCATTTGTATGCCCCAGGGACTCTACAATACCCCTGCCACATTTCAACAGGCTATGGACTCCATCCTACAAGACCTAAAGCTCTCTTGTGTCCTCATATACCTTGATGATATCACTGTATTCAGTGCTACCTTTACCAATCAACTGGAACACCTCAAGGCTGTCTTCATCAAGATTTGAGAAGCTGACTTGAAACTCAAACCCTCCAAGTGCTCCTTCTTTAAGGAATGTCTTGAATTCTTAGGTCATGAGGTCACTCAAAATGGAATACACCCCATGAATAACAAGGTAGAAGCCATTGACAAGATGCTACCTCCTACAAATCTTTGAGAGGTTCAAGTATTCCTTGGTATGATGGGCTACTACTGACAGTTTATACCTGACTTTGCTGAACTGAGTGAACCCCTTGTCCAACTGCTTTGCAACGTCCCCTTTGAATGGACTGACATCCAACAACAAGCATTCAAAGTGTTTAAGGCCAAGCTCAAAGAGGCTCCTATCTTAGTCTATCCTGATTATGATAAAGAGTTCATCTTGTATACTGACGCTAGTGGAGTAGCTGTGGGTGCCATCCTTGCCCAACTTGACAATAAAGGTGTGGATTGACCTGTAGCCTACTTGTTGAGGGTTCTTAATAAGCACAAGAAGAACTACAGCGTCACTGAGAAGGAATTTTTGGCAGTGCTGCATGCCGTGAAACAGTTTTGGTACTACATTTATGGGACTCACTTCACGGTGGTCACAGATCACTCCTTCCTCAAATGGCTGCAACAGCTAAAGAAACCTGAAGGTTGACTAGATTTTTGGGTTCTGAGTCTACTAGGGTATGATTTCACTGTGATACACTGTCCTGGGGCCCAACATCAGAATGCTGATGGCCTGTCAAGAATGCCAATCCTAGCTATCCATCCTGCTGATGCTGATTGTCTGTATAAGTTAATAGGGTATCCTGACTCTTGGACCACTGAGACAGAAGACATCTGATTGACCCTACATACCCTATCAAAGGACACTGTAATTTGAGATAGACAACTCTTCAAGAAAGTCAACAACTTCTATCTGCCCTATGTTTGTCCTGGCATGAGAATAGCCATTATCCTTCAAGCTCACATTGATACTTGACATGGAGGTATAGCAAAAACTTTCAACTGGTTGTGCAAGAACATCTATTGGGAAAACATGCGCCTTCTAATCCCTGATGTCCTTGCCTCCTGTCATTCCTGTCATCTCCAACGCCCTTGCCTGTCTCAACACCAGTTCAAACTCATCCCTCCAAAACATGCCTTCCACACAGTGAGTATTGATGCTGTTGGGCCTTTCCCTCAGTTTAGGTTGAGATGTTGGTTTATCTTGGTTTCCGTAGACCACTTTAGCAAGTGGGTTGAAGCCAGAGCAACAAAATATTTAGCTGCTAAAACCACAGCTACTTTCTTGCTTCAAGGCATTTTCTATTGACATGGTTGCCCTCAAGTCCTGCTTTCTGACAATGGTACCAACTTTAATTCTCACCTCATCACTTCTATTGTCAAAGCTATGAGGACTCACCAATTGTTCTCTGTGCCATATAACCCCTCAACCAATGGAACTATTGAACAAGAAAACTCCACCCTGGTGTCTATAATGAGGAAACTCACGCTCTCTGATGCTACCAACTGGGATATGTTCCTCCCTGCAGCCCTCTTTGCTTATCAACTCAGTAGACATTGAGTGACTGGTCAGTTCCCCTTTTCCATACTATATGGATATGAGGCTGCTACCCCTCAATTTTGGGGCCCCCCTTGATTGAATTTGATGTGTCTGCAAATTTTGAGTCCCATGTTAAGGACTTAACCAATTGTGCCATTGACATCCAAGCTACAGCATATTCTACTTCTTATAAGGTCAAGGCTTTGGAGCTCTCCCCGTCTAATGCTGCTAGAGCCCCCTCCCTGAGTATCAAGTAGGTGATCTAGTTCTCTACTACCAGAATTGTACAGGTGGTAGACCCATAAGCTGGATTCCCTCTGGGTTGGGCCCTGTGAGGTCACCTTTAAAAAGGGTGTTAAGTATACCGTGAAACTTCTGTCTTCTGGACGTCCTTTTGCCTATGTTCAATCCAAATTTGTCCGCAAATATTAACCCCCTGTGTCTAATCTTGAGGGGGGAGATGTTGTAAATTGCGCAATTAATGCTATTTTGATATGGCCTTCAAATATTGATAGCTGCAAAGATTTGGCTGGGTTTGCTTTTGAGTTTGGAAATTCCTTGTCTTCCTCAAATGAGTCTGGTTCAATATCCACTCATTCCAGATTATCCATCTGTCTGTGATTGATCCTGGTATGACCTCATCCCAATGTGACCCCCTCAGCCACTCTGTCTTCCTAATGAGTGATCACAGTTCCTTGTCTACTATTTAAATAGAATTATTTCTCCTAATAAAGACAAAATTATCCACAATTGTGTTAGCTTTTATAATCTTCAAGCTTTTTCCTATCCTTTCTATCAAAAGGACTTTTACATCTTGTTTTCCAGGAAATTAAGGTATGTGCCCTTAATTTTGCCCTGAAGGCTAACCCAAGGCTAGCTCTAAACCTCAAATCTTTTGTTATAAAGATTTCCTGCTGTGTCCTCCTGGATGTCGTCCCCAGGAGCCAAACACGACAACAGGTTGGCATGCCAATTTTCAAAAAAAAAAGACATCTCTTATTTTCAAAAGGCTTATTTCATCAAGTTAAACTGGGTGCAATAACTGAGGTGTGTCTGGTCTGAGCCAAACACAAAGACACCACATGTACGCCCATTCCACTTGGTTGGTCTGTAGCACTTGTATTTTTTAAAATTCACTTGAGTGTAGTGCTTTGAAAATATTAAAGTTATAATATAAAACAATAGAATTAATATTTATTAAATTAGCCAAATTTAACTTGAGGCATGATAAAAATCAGTCATCACTTTATTTAAATGTAAATTATATATTATAACAATAAAAAATACATACAAGTTAAACCAATATAAACTAAAAAATATAAATTACCAGGTGGGGCAAATTTTATTAGGGGAATTGGATTGGGCGGGGCAAATAGGTGGCAGACTGGGTAGATGGGGGTGGACTTGACTGGCTGGGGAGGTGGATTCCAAACAACAGTATTGGTTGGCTGGGGAAAAGGGCAGCTGGATGGCCCAGAGGTGATTGGTTGCCTTGTTTGGCTTGGAGAAATCAATTGTATATTACATCATATTCTAACTCAGGGAGATTGGTGATTGGCTTGTACACCAGGGAATCACAAGTAAAGCTGGGGGTCCTTTGATGATTGGCTGCTGCTGAGAGCATTCAAGGCCATCTTGGTAAACATCTCAGTGACCTTCTGGTGGGGAAACATACCAGTGTTGTTGTTGGCCACACCAACCACTCGGGTGAAGGTCTTAGGGCTGCGCCCACAGATGATGTCCCAAATGTTGAAGAAAAACACATCACAAAGGTGGAGATCAGCATGTCCAGCAGGGAAAATTAAGACATTGTGGCTGCCTCTTTGAATTTTTTTGGAGGCCACTTCAGTGCACTCTATTTTTTGGCTCAGGAATAATGGAATTTGGAATTGGCTGAGCTCCAGGTGGCAAGCAGGCCAGAGAGGAATTTCCCCTACCAGTAACCATTAGTGTAACTGGTTGTAGTCCAGTAAAATACAGTCCCTTTTGGAGAAACTGCAAGGAATGCACCAATCACACTCCTCTCTGGTTCCTTCTTTTTGCCCTTGTAAGT
This sequence comes from Entomophthora muscae, assembly GCA_014839935.2. Classification (NCBI taxonomy): domain Eukaryota; kingdom Fungi; phylum Entomophthoromycota; class Entomophthoromycetes; order Entomophthorales; family Entomophthoraceae; genus Entomophthora; species Entomophthora muscae. The sequence continues at coordinate 63,698 of QTSX02003867.1, read as the reverse complement.
GTTCTTTTTACTCAAAGTGCCATAATTACATAACTGCAATGACAATTTATAATAGGATAAAATATGACATTGTCCAAAATAGAGGACAGGCAGCGGGTGATGGTGGCACTAATCACCGGTTCACAGGACAAATCAGAGCCATCATCCAACTTATTAGCCAGTTGATTGGTCAGAATCATAACACTGATTACAAGCCTGTGTATTCAGGGCTGCAATATGCAGAAGGCAATAAAAATGCCCTTGAGCCCAAGTAGGCGCAGACCTCAGTTAATTAGAGGTATGGGTCCTAATGGGGGAAGGAAAGCATTAGGGGATGTGCCTCCTTATCTGAGAGTCAATCTGCTTCTTTGGCTTCTTGACCAGCTTTGCAGGCAACTGTGGTAAGCTTGACTCCCTGGTGATCAACTCCCTGGTACTCAACACTTTGTCAAGTACCAGGGAGTTGAGTGCCGCATATGTGAATCTATTAGTATTTTTGGCTTAACTGATTTTAAGCTAATTTTTACTAGTAATAAGGGGGTTAAAACCAAAAACTAAGTTTAAATTCATTCAATTTTGACTCTGTTTATTAATTTGGTTAGTGAATTACCAATTTAAGGGGCAATTTATAAGTAAACTTACTAATAGAAATGAAAAAACTTGTGTTCAACCTCTAAAACAAAAAGTGGTCAGTTCAACACATTTTAAGCCAAATCCATATTTTATTGTTAAAATACTTGTGCACTTACAGTAGTTTTAAAAGCTATGGCAACAACCAAAAATACTTCAGATTTAAACAAAATGATTTCAGATTTGAACAAAACTCAAGTTGCACAAGATTCAGGATTCAATTAATTTATAAAATTTCAGTTAATAAATGAACTTTCAAACAAAAAACAAAATTTTACTAGACCATTATACAAAATTATATCAAACATCAAGCGGTGTAGTTCAAACCACAAACAAAATGAACTGACACATCAAGTGAAATGGATGGATGCTGTTCCAGAGTATATTATAATCCAATCAGGATTCATATGTGGCACCAACAAAAGGACTAAAATGAAACAAAATTTGAGCAATCTAGAAGCAAGATTCCACAAGCACAAAAAAAATGAACTCACACAAGATGTGTAGTATGAGCAGACTAAAATAGAAAAATAACAGTTTAACAGCCAATCAACAGCTATCTAATTTAGGGACAGAGGCATTTTATTCATTTTTATGGACCCTAATTTGTTTAAAAGGTTTTGAGAACCTTTCTGATATAGACTTGAGATTACAATAAAAATAAATCATTAAATTTTAAAATTTCTACTTTTAGTGATTTTATCCTAGGTTTTTTTCAATATGGCTTTCAATAGCAACATCTTTGGCGGCACAAGTAGCCAAGCCAGCAGCAGCCAAGCCAGCTTCAATGGAGGCAAGGCTCAGGGCATGAAGCACCTGTTTACACCCAAGCCTTTGAGGCAGGTAACAAGAAAGCTGACCTGTACCTGACCACCAACTCCTATGGCTTTGACTTGTTCAGTAGTCATATAATGTCTAGCTCTGCTCTTGCTCCCTTACCCACCCCCACACAAGCTGCTCACCAACCAACCAATCAGGATGGCAACCTTGATTTGGATCAACTTCCTGCCATCAGCCACCTGCCCCCCTACAGCCAGACAGGCTTCAGCTCCCCTGGCCCAGAGCCCCAAGCAACAAATCATCACTGCCCAAATTCTTCAGGAAATTGTGGCACTAAATCTGCAGGGTCTGTCCTGGGAACAGATTGCCGCCCAGTTGCAATTTACCTGAGCTACTGTCATGCAGGAAATGAACAACCTGATGAACAGGGGGAATCTGATTGGGACGGCCAAGAAGCCCAAGAAGGCCCCCAAGTCATAAATATCTGAGGCATATCCAAAATATGCTTGACCTCCTCTAGCGGGATCCCAAGCTTCCCTTGACCCAGGTCCAGAAGCAACTTGTGCACCATGGCATTTGGTTGTCTGAGCGCATGGTGCAGCTCTGGATGTTTGGGAAGGTGTCTTCAATATGTATTCTTACCAATTTTGCCAGCAACCAATGGAATGGCGCTGAGGATTCCCCGTATGACACCGACATCAAATCAACCCTGGTCTGATGCCTGACTAGTCTAACTGATGATGTCATGTTCACCTCCTATTACAAGCTATCAATAGCTTCTGATGATTTTGGTGAGAAAGGAAGAGCTGCCACTCAAAAAGGAAGGAAGAAGGTCAAGAAGGGTTATTCATTGGTGCATTTCTGGCTGTTTCAGCCAGGGGTTTTGTCTACTATTGGAAAAACCCAGATTTCATTGATGGCTACTTTTACAGCCACATCCTTGGTGGATTACTTGACTCCTGGGATGGCTCAAATTCCAAGTACCGGGTTTTTTGAGCCACCAGATAGAGGGTAGCTTTACCATCCTTGAGGTCATCCAGCAACGCGGACATCAGGCCTCTGTGTACCCTGCTGGCCATGCAGACATCCATCTGGCTGATGTTGTCTTATTTAACATTGGAGATGCACTACAGAAGCGCTGCCCTCAGGCTTTCAACAACCTCTATCTTGGGGTCCTTGATCACAATTTTCTCTTTGGCTGCCAAATGGTGGCTGACTTATTTGCACAAATGGTTTTCCATGTGAACATGGACAACCAATTACAGAAGGACAAGTGCTTCCCACCCTGTGTCACAGCCACCTACCAGCCCATCCAGCCAATGACTAATGAGGAATAAAACAAACGTTATTTGGCAGCCATCACTCTTCCCCGCCCCAATAAACCCCCTGTTGCCAAACATTTTATTTTTATATTATCTTTATTTTAAATTTCAATTGTTCATGTTCTCTTTGTTTATAGTTGGGTTTATTCTTTATGTTCAGTTTATTTCTATAAAATCATATATTTACTATGCCATGTATCTAGATCCAGAACACAGTAATTTTTAGTACCTAGACACAACCCCTTGTGAAAATATTAACAACAATATGGTGATCAGCTAATTTTGAACTAAAAAATTATTTGTTAACTGTTTTTAGATAAAGTTGTTACTGATCCAAATTCAAAACCTTAACAATAAACTTTAAACCAATCAGGAGCCAAGTGATAAAGTGATTGTTGTGACATAAAGGGTCATTCAATAATTTGTTGGTGTATGTGCGCTAATTAATATGATTGACTGGATGTTTTGCCATTGTATGACATTGCTGCTGTGGCAAGTTGTTGATGAACTAGTGCTAACCCAGCAGCTGATTGGGCACTAGTCCATCAACAACTTATCACAGCAGCAATGGCATATAATGGCAAAACATCCAGCCAATCATATTAATTAGCGCACATACACTAAAGAATTTTTGAATTACCCTTTATATCACAACAATCACTTTATCACTTGGCTCCTGATTGGCTTAAAGTTTATCATAAGGTTTTGAATTCAGATTAGTAACAACTTTATCTAAAAACAGTTAACACATAATTTTCTAATTCAAATTTAGCTGATCACCAAATCATTGTTAATATTTTCACAAGGGGCTATTCCAAGCACCAAAAATAATATGGTAATCAAGGAAACAATGCCAACACAAAGCAAACAACACATATTGAGATGAGAATAAAAACTATACAAAATGGGTAAAAAGATGGGATAATGTAGTAAATGGGAAAACAAAAAGGAATAAACAAAGAGGCAACAGTATCAAAATAATACAGAATTTATTGGGGCAAAGGCTATAAAAATATATGAAAAGGTTAGAAAAAATCAATGAGAGAATTGGAAAAGCTTCTGAAGGATCTCAACTTGGCAATTACCAAAATCAAATATATTGACCGCAAGGTCAAAGCCAAAGTGAAGTCCACTGTCCTTGACAGAGACAAAATAGACAAGGTGTCCACAAAGGCCATAATGACAAAAATACCAGACACCCCTGAGAAGACCATCAAGCGTCTTCTCAACATCCAGAAGATGGTGGCCAAGGGCCTGTAATTTAAGGCATATAATCTTTCTGCGCCGTCTGTCTGGGTTGACAACCTGGAGATGTATGAACATCTTAAACCCGCCAAGTGTGCCAGAAAAGAAGATAAATAACTGCATGCACAACTGCTTGCGCCAAGAATGATCAAGCCTGCTGAAGCAGCCGGCAAGGAAGAAACATGTGAAGGTAACATAAAAAAATAAAATTAATAAAAAATTGTAAATACTTACCTGTTTTTTAGAGAACATATACAGTGAACTCTGCCAAGTCCTGGTCTCCTTTGTCCCTACCACATTCTACACCAACTACGCCAATCATGTGGCCAAGCAGCTGTATCTGCCCCCCCTGTTTTGCGGGAGCTGGAGGACTGCATCCATGGGTCCTTTCCAATGCCGCAAGAGGCATTGGCCGGGCTGACGCATGGCAAGGGGGCATCCAAGTGGGCAGTTACTGCCTACAAGGATACCCAACTGATTGGCCTGGACCTGGTTAACCTCAGTAGAGTTTACTGGGTAAACTCTAATGAGCTTGTTTGGGATGTCCTGGCGACGCTTCCATTCAATTATGTACCAGAGATGGGCCAGGCTCATGCGGCTGATTGCTTCTGCTACCCCTTGGAGCACACAATTTCTTACCTGCTGGACAACTTTGGGTGAACGGTGGGAAAATTGGCTATTGTAGACGCAACAGCTGTCAAGAAGACAAAAATCATCCTTGCCAACTTTGGGTTGGCCTGGAGTGCCAACAAGACGGGGGTCCCTTCAGCCATGGAGCTGACCTTTGTAAAGACCAAGCACAATAAGAAGATCAGTGCAGTTTTTAATAAATTATACAAGTTTACGGAAGCTTTTTCCCAGCAAAGGCTTCACTTGGTGGTTTACCTTGGGTATTTCTTCTACTTTGGAATAGGCGCCAGCATAGAGGATCTTGACAGGGTCCTTCTAGGAATCAACGAGGCCCGGCTCTCACTTGACAGGAAGAAGGTCCCCCCAGGTATGACTCAGTGGATCACGTCATCCAGGACGCCCTGATCCTGGCTGGTATCTATGGGTTTGCACCCTGCCAGAAAAGCTGCACCTAACCCTACTCCCCTTCACCAGCAGGTGGGAGTTTTTTAATAAGGGTGTATCCACCGTCAATAGTGTGGTGGTGGAGGTTGTGCGCCACCTCCATTGCGGGGTGGGTACATACAGAAGAATTCACTACAGACGCCTAATAAATTCTCTCTTCCAAATAATTACATTGCAATTTATATTATTTTTATTATAATAAAATTTTCTAATTCTTATTTTATCAAACAAGATTTGCAGAATATATCCCAGAGAAGGTCTTAATAAAAGCATAATAATATATTTCAATAAAATCTACTTCTGATTTGTACACATTACATTTAATTTTTTTGATTATTATATTTATTTTCCAAAAGCAATATTAATGCATTCATGTAATCCAGTATCAAGCATTTGGGATACCCTTAGATGACACAATAAAAAATGATTATAAATAAATAAATTACTATCCTTCATTGATTTTCCTGCTGAATGTGATTGCAGGCTTGGAATCATCTAAATATAAAATGATAATTAATAAATCTTGAATAGTAAATTAGAGAATATAAAAAAGTCCAACAAGCTAAGCCTTTAATTGATTGGCTATTTGTCTAGACACGCAGGGATGAGCAAAACAGCGTGGCCATAGAATTTGGCCACAGTCTCAGCTGGGAGGATGTGGATCCCAGCCTGCAGCAAAATAAAGAGGTCCTCATTCCCAGTTGGAGTTCCTTGTTTGACGACTTGCTTGAGCTGCCCAAAGACTTCCTCCGCTGGATTTAGGAATGGCAAATAAGCATGGAGGAAGAGAAGCGCAAATTTGCCGTGGCCAATTGCTGGGGACCACTAAAATGCTAGTGTCAATCATTGAAAACCCGTAAGATATCAGCCACCTTATAGAGACCAATATTGTCCAGCACAATTACATTAGTGAAGCCCGGGCTTGTGCGCCTCAGGTGCTCCTGGACCAATTGGAGAAATGATAGAAAGGTACAGCTGTTGTGGGAGCCCAGTATTATTTGGTATAGCTTGACCCCCTTTGGACCAAGGAGAGCAACCATTGAGTAGGCTGTGGCGCAAACTGCAGTACACCAAGCCATCCTGTCATTGGAGCCTGTGGGGACATAGCCATATGCATTGCACATATATGAGGCAAATGCCAATTTGTCAATATAGTAAAATTTGACCATCCCCTTGGCTTTGAGGGCAGTGTATGCCTCTGTGTAGTTTTTCTGGGTCTCAATGTTGGTTGGGCTATTCTGATTGTACGGAGATACCCCGATCTTTTTCCAGGAAAAGCACATCTTCTTCAGCAGATGGTAGTAAAAGGAAATGGAAGCCTCAACCCCAAAAGTGGACTTGACCATTGCCTGTATATTTTCCAGTTCAAGATGGCAATCCTGGGTGATCCACTGGCGGATTGCCCATTTGTGTCCTTGGTGAGCATAGTGGAAATGCGCAAGGATTTCTCTGCGGCAAGGACTTGGCCAGTATCAATGAACTTGTTGAAGGTCTTGCTGGCGTACTTGGTATTCACTCCAACAAAGGCCGCGGCCGCCTTGTAACCACCCAATTCCTGCATTAGCTTAAGCAGGATGATGTGTTTGATGTCAGGGATGAGCTTCTGATTGGGCTTTTTAGCAGTGGGGATTGACTTGTTGGCATTGGGCACAACACAGGGCATGTGCACCTTGGTGTAAAATGCACAACCTTTTTGAGCACCAATTGTCCCTCATTGGTTTGATAGAACTCAGGCTCATTGTCCTACTGATTGCCATCACTGACGTAGGGTTTGTAGCTAGTATCTAGTACAGGCTTCACCTTCTCCACCATGACTGACAGGACTGACTCTTGCTGGTACACAACATTGAAGACATATGAAGTAAGTTCTACCTCCTTGTTTCTAACTTTCTTTGTAGTGGTGACCTTATTGGGCTTCTGGGTCAGCTTGGGGACCCAAGGGTTGATGCTCTGCAACCCTAGCAGCTTGTGCTCCTTGAACCAGCTGTATCAGTTCAGCATCACTATGGAACTCTCCTCTCCCATCTCCTCCTTGAGTAGGCACTTGGGTTGCACTAACTCTATTCTTTATACTGCGCGGACAACTGCAACTGCGGCACACAACATGTGTATTGGTACTCTGTTGTTACTTTCCTTCCATTTTAAAATTCAATAAAAAATTAAATAAATTTCAATTAAGTTACTCCCTAATTTTATTTTTTTTACCTTTATCTGAATATGGATATTTAATTAAAGTTTTTCCCACACAATATTCCAATTATAGATTTTTATTTCTTAATTAGTTGTTTTTGGTTTTACAACGCCCATTTTAGAATACTAAAAAAATCCACCCATTTTCCTAGATTTCACTGCCAAATTCAAACACCCAACACAATATTTTAGAAAAAATTATGTTTCAGATCTTGTGTCTTATTTTATATACCTTGGTATCATTAATGGATCAATCCATTGCACACATTGTGTGAGTAATTTTGTTTACATAGTGAGTTGCTATTGTGTTTCATTTTTGGTTTGAGTTTTGACTCACCTTGCTTGGGTGTATTTTGTCACCAATTCACATAGTAAACATATGTACACCAAAAGTCAACTCACACCATTTTTTTTGTGAATCAGTGTAATTCAGATTGTATTTTGAATGGTTTTGCTTTATGTGTGAGCCCTTTGTTGTTGTGTTGACTCATTTTGCCCATTAATGCCAATAAACCCTGTTAACAGAGTGTATATTTTAACCTGATAGTTGGATTTTGTTTACATCTGAAATCCTTTCATTTAAATCTGAGGTATTTTTGGTTGTCACCATAGCTTTTAAATCTACTTTATATAAAATTTATTATTTAAAATTATATTTTTATTATTAGTGTCCATAGCTGTCAATTAGGCTCCCAAGCACCACTATACTGGATTTAGTGGTATAGACATTAATCAAATATACTACTTGTTTTACATTATGTTATTCCTGGGTTTGTAAATTAAGTGGTGTCACATAAATTAAGCCTGATTTATTAAGAGAATTCATATGTACTTTATAAAAAACAGAAACTTGACCCCCCCTCTGTTTGACTCTATCCACTTGTCACATGATTGGTTTCAGATTTAACTAATCAAAGGCTTAGAATTAAGGCCAAATTAATATGTGACACACTATGAGCGCCACTTGACACTCATCCACTCAACACTTTAACTTGGGGATTAGTACAGAGAGCTTCTTAACGTTTTAACAAACACTATGAAAAAATGAGTCACTCCCAGCTCCTCACACCACATTATTATCACTAATAAGCACCTTCCCACTCATTTTCTTTTTTTAACTTATGTTGTATTTTTAATTTTTTGGGCATATAAAACTGCCTTGCTTTTGGGTTAACTTTTGAACCCATTTTTAAATTAAGAAAGTTTTATATGCAAAAAACATAGTAATTTGATTTTTCTACTTGACTCTGGCATACTTGGCAGTGAGAATTCAACTTTTCCCAGCTGATTGACAGTGCCAAACTTGACACTTTACTATGTTTTGAATTTTCAACTCCCAATAAAAAGGAAATTCCACATAATATTTTTATATTTTTTTCAATTATAATCTACTATTCCTGCTACTCTCCATATAATTTTCATATTTTTTTGATTTTTAATTATATTTTTACATTGATTTAGTACTAAGATGTTATGCTGAACTAACATCTTTGATGCTTCATTATAAATTCACTTATTTTCTATGTTTTAACCTTTATATCTATACTTTTAGTTTCTATTTACTTTGTTTTTTTCTTGATAAACAAATCTTTATTTGCATACTTTTCATTTAACTTTTACTTTGCTTTACCTCTGTATTTATATATTTCATACTACTTTATTTATAAAACCAAACTTTTCCTTTGCCAAAATCATCTAAATCCAACAAGCTTACCAAGCGCCAAGCCTCCAAGGGCTCCAAGGAACCAGCCACCACCCCCAAGCGTGACAAGAACCCTATAAAGGCAAAGTCTCCCGCCTCATCTCCTCCCACTCCTCCCCCCTCCCCCCTCATCTTCAACTTACCCCCAATTCCTCAAATAAAAGTGATGACTCCCTCACTGATAACTCATCTTACAAGTCAGAGGCCAACTCTGAACCCACCAAGGAGCGCTGTGTCAAGAAGTCAAAGGCTGCCAAGGATCCCACCTCTTCTTCTGATAAGAAAAAGGAGGCATCTAAGCAGGCCTCAAAGAACCCTTCCCCTCCCCCCTCCTGATGGCTCTTCCCCCTTCCTCATCTGACCCCCAAGATGAGCCTGAGGAGTACTGCAAGAAGTTCAAAGCTTCTGGTCACGTGGCTTGGGATCCACTGGCCATCCACAAAATTTGTAATGTGAACAGAGAGTTCAGAGTTCCTAAGTGCTTCCCCTGGTACTTCCCAAATATGTCTGTAAAGGGCAGCCCTGGTTATGTTGCTGAAAACTACATGTTCAAGTGCAACAACCAAAAGGGGCAAAGTAAAAGCAATACTTTGTCTGTGAAAATAAGACTTGTGGGGCCTGGCTGAACACCAAGGGCTGGGAACAAGTAACTACCAAGAAGGGGGAGCACACTTGTAAGCCCCCCAATCATCTTATAGCTTGGATGCTGAAGTGTTACCTTGTTCAAGTAATCCCCACCTCCTCTCACCTCCGGGCATCTGATCTGGCCATAAAGGTCCTGCAGCATTTGAAACCCAACAATCTTAAGTTGATACCAACACAGGAGCAGCTGGTCAAATTCATCAGCAATAAGCAGATTGCCGCCAGTCCCCTCCCCCAAGGCCTTGAGCATCTTATAAGAGCTTATGCTCACCCACAAGCTCAAGCAGCTTGTAAGTGGGGAGTGCTTCCTTCTTCATGACAATGGGCCCAGCACCAAAGGCTGTATAATCTGCTACACAACTCAGCAGAACTTGCTGGAGTTGAAAAGGGCTTCAACCTGTCTAGTTGATGGTACCTTTGCAACTTGTCTCCGGATGTTCAAACAGCTCTGAGTGATTCACGCCCAGATTGTCATCTGAGTGATTCCACTCACTTTCTTCCTTCTCCCTGGGGCTACCAAGGCTATTTACACCTGCATGTTCTTAATCCTTTGCAGTGCACTTTCCCTCATTCCCCTTGGCAACAACAATGATGGCAGAAAGGTCCCCCACACACCTGCACAAACCCTCCTGCTGCTGACAAGGACCAGGCCACCCTGGACTTGAGGAAAAGGTAAGGCTCAGAGCTCTAGGGCCTCACATGTGCATTATGGACTTCAAGCCTGCTCAGTTCAATACATTTGGGCAGCTGTTCAGCAGGGAGGTACAGGGGTGCCACTTCTGCCAAGCAGTTGCTTGGAATTTGCAGGCCCATGCTGAGCTTAGTAGGTTGAGCCAGAGGGCACTTTGGACACCTGCAAATTTGTGCTGGCACAATTCAGTGCCTTGGCTTTTTTAAAGCCAGAGCACACTGTGCAGGGGTTTGAGGTTCTCTCAAAGGATCCTTACATAGAAAAACATCCAGAGTTCAAGGCTTTCCTCAAGTACTTTGACCCAGTGGATTGGGAAGATTGTCACACAGAGGCAAGGCAAGGCCAGAGTCAAGGCCAGTTGGAACGTTTACTGGGAGGCGGTGAATGGTGAGCTCAAGACTGCTTTGGCACTAGAGGCTTATCACAAGCATCTTAAGGCTAACTTTGAGCTTCATCCAAAGTTCAAAAAGTTCTTCTCCCTCCTGAAGCATGAGCAAGAAAAGATCATCTCTAAGCTCAGAGTTCTTGCCAACTGCTTCCCCCACCAAGCTACAATCCGCTCCACCCTCTTCTTAAAGACCATCCAGGATGTGGCTAAGCACAGATACAAGGCCTCTGAGCTTAAGAAGCATCTTAAGCCTATTGCAACTGCCCCCTGGAAGGATCTAAAACAGAAAAGGTGTCATAACTGTGCTGTTTTAGCAGATTTACAAGGGAGAAAATATTTAGAAGCTATATAATAATCTTTATTGAGAGATAGTGATTATATAGTCATTGTGAATCAAGGATAACAGGAACATGATTGTGTTGATCACACAGCTGGATGATGAAGGAGGTGGCTTGATCCTGGTAATGAGTCAAGCGCCAAAACAAGGTATCCACCATAAAGAATTATCATCTGTTCATGTTGTTGGATTTGATAATTTGAGTTGCCTTCCTAGTCTGGCTTCAAGTGGCCAGGTAATTGGATTGCGGGTCGCAAACCTGCTTGCTTGGGACCTTGCTGGTGGATTGAGCCTGCTGTTTTGACACCCCCCAACTGAAGGTTGGCCTCCTCTGGGGCAGGTTGTCAGGGAGGTTGTCAGGAGCCTGGGCGCCATACTGGACTAATTATTGTTCTGTGGCAGGTAGGGCGGTTTTGCGTTGTTTTTGTCTTGCTTGCAGGGTCTCAGGAAATCATAGTGTAGGGTCTTGTCTTTTTTGCGCTTTCTGAGTCCTTGCACAAGGTAAGTGTTATTGTTTTTTACCTTTAGAATGATTGCTGGGCCTACTTTCTTGGGTTGTAGTTTGCTTTTTTGCGTTCATGACCCTAACTTTGTCCCCAACTTCATGTCTACTTTGGATGGGGACAAAGGTTTTTGAAGACGTTCTTTTTTCTTTTCTGCTGCTTGCTGTTTGCCTCTATAACTTGAGGGTCTGAGAGTGGGGGGACTTTACTTGGGATTTCCATTTTGGGTCCTGTTAATTCTTGAATGATATTTGGCTGTGTGCCATTTACCAATTCCCAAGGGCTTTTTCCGGTGGATCTGTTCACTTGGGTATGGCACACAAGTAGTGCAGTCAATAGCTGCTTATACCTGTCTTCAGGTCTCCTGGCAGTGAGCTTTGCTAAGGCTTGTACAAGGCTACCATTAAGCTGCTCTACACGTACATTGGCCTGTGGGTGGTATGATGTTGTCACAGTATGTTTGACCCCATTTTTAGCAAGGTATATGTTGATGTTTTTGGAGGTCAATTCTTTCCCTCCATTGGTTATCAGGAGTTCTGGCTTTCCAAACTTTCTGATTATCTCTTTTTCAATGAATCATCTTACCTCATTGCCAGTGTGCACCTTTACTGCTTGGGCTACTGGCCATCTTGTAGCAAAGTCTATGGCGGGTATGATATATTTATTATTATTTTTGTTTCCCTGGCATGGGGCCAACAACGTTGAGGGCCCACACCTTGAAGGGTAGTTCTGTGCAGATGGGTAGTACTGACTTTGGAGGGGTTCCACTTTTGGAAAAAAAATTGCATACTTCACATTGGTCTAGGACTTCCTGAACGTCACAAGATAGGGTTTGCTACCAGGCCTTGTGCTTAAAGAACTCATATAGGTTTTGACTCTTGGTGTGTCTGAGGTCTCTGTGATATTGTAGGATGGTGTCTACTTGCTGGTGCGTGGGGATATAAGGAATGGTAGGACTGTTGGTCATTTTTCTGTGCAGGGTCCCGTACACGTCAACAAATAGGTGTTTTTTATAACTGTTTCCTTTTTTATGTTGGTTGTACCAGGGGGAAGCCCTTGTCCTTTGTTTGTAGTACCAAGAGAGGCCAGTCTGGGTCAAGCCCATTTTCTTTTCTTGTAGCATGGACATATAGGTGTGAGAGGGCGTCTTCCATGGCAAGCTTGGTACCAGGTTTGTACTGTATGAGAATATTGAATCTCTCCAAGAGCTCCATCCAACAGGCTTGGCAACAAGATAGATTTTCTTGGGTTTTGAAATATATGAGCGACTTGTGGTCGGTTAATGCTGTGAATTATTCCTGCTGTTCTAGATAACAACGCCATTTGATAGACAGTGTACAATGGCCAGCAGTTCCATGTCATGAATAGAGTATTAACACTTGCCATCTGTCAACTTTTGTGATTCATAAGCTACAGGCAGGAAGTCACCATCATTATTTTTGATTTGTAGTACTCCCCCAATGGATGCATCTGAGGTGTCAGTTTCCATTTGGTATTCCCCATCACGTTTGGGGTATTACAGGATAGGAGCTGCTGTGAGCTTCTCCTTGAGGGGTCTAAAACAGAGGTCACATTGGGGGGTCCACAAAAACTTGAATTTGGCTCCTGTTATGGCAGATAAGGGGGAAGTCAGAACGCCACAGTCAGGTGTGAAGCTGTGTATATAGGCCAACATCCCCAAGAAAGTATGGAGTTCCAAATTATCCTTGGGTGGCGGCATCTTGCAGATGGCCTGTATCTTTTGACTGTTGGGTTTGATGCCGTCCTTTGAGGCTATGTGTCCCAGGAAGGGTAATTTCTCGCAGAAGAACTGGCACTTGGAGGGTTTGGCCAACAGTTTGTGTTGTGCCAGGGTAGCAAAGACTTCCTCTAGGTCCTTGTGGTGCTTTTCCACTGAGGGACTGTAGACAATGATGTTGTCTAGGTAGACTAGGGCATGCTTGCCTATGTGTGGCGCAAACACTTTGTTCATGAAGGTCACAAAGGTGGAAGGGGAGTTTGTCATGCCAAAGTTTAGTACCACACACTTGTAGGAGCTGTATTTAGTGCAGAAGGCTGTTTGGGGATGTCTTTCTCCTTAATAAAAATCTGGTTATAGCCTGCAGTCATCTCAATCTTGGAGAAGACTGTGGCTCTTCCCAAGGCGTTGAAGAGATTGTCAATCAGTGGTAGTTCATAACAATTTGTGATGGTAACTTCATTTAGGGCTCAGTAGTCTGTGACCAGACGCAAGGTACTGTCCTTCTTGGCCACAAAGAATACAACGGCCCCAAAAGGAGACTGTGAGGGGTGGATAAGTCTTTTCTCCAATGCTTCCTAGAGGTAGGCGCGTAGGGTGTTGTCTTTGTTTGGGGTCAGTCTGTAGATAGGGTGCACTTTGGGTACAGCTCCTTTGAGTTGGATGGAGTGTTGAATTTGTTTCTCTGGTGGCAATCCTGGTAGAGCTTCCTTGAAGATTTCTGGATGGCGGGCCACAATTTTGCAATCCTGAGGCATGGAAGTATCCTGCTGATCTTTGAAGTATATGATCTTATACTGGAAGAAGTCCCAGTCAATTGCCTTCAGGGTTTCCTTCTTGTCCAGGGTCTCTGTGATGCGCACAAAGACGTGGTTGCGTAGGAGTTGGTCCACTGAGTCAGGGTAGATCTGGTGATTGACACCTTCACACTTAATGGTCAACACTGAGGTTGCCCAGTCTACGTGAGGATTGTTCTTTCATAACCAGTCTAACCCCAGTATAATGTTAAACTTTGGGGATTCAATGACGGGACTTTAGATGGTGGAGTGGAGGTTCTCGAGCATGACAGAGAAGGGGGTGGTTCCCTTGTCACGGCAATGTGGTGTTCATCAGCCAGGACCATGTTTTAATCCACAAAGGATTAGTGGCTAGCTTGATCTTATCTAAAAAACTGCAAGTGACTAGGGTTCAATCCAACCCAAGTCCAGGAGTTGTGAGCCTGTGTAACTGCAAAGATGGAAAGGATAGGACATCAGTTTATTGGGATGTCTGGAAATGGTGTACAGTACTGGGTCCTGCAAGGGTCCTTGGATCATTGGACATTGGTCCACGTCCTTGGGTTGGTACTCATCATTGGGCAAGTTGGGAGTTGTGTGGGGAGAGCTTGGCTTGCTTAATGCTCTCCCCAGGCTTTTCTCTCATCTTGATTGCCTTGCGTGGCAGTGATACTGAAATGAGTACAGTTTGATTGGCCATTGTTTCCATTCCCAAATCTGTTTGAGCTTGTGGGTTTATGGTTGGCATTATTCCTGTTTCCTTCAGGGGGTGGTTGAGTGGAGCGCCTGCCTGTGTGGGAATCCTTAGGTCTCTCTTGCTTTACAGTTTATGCCTTATAGAGGGTGTTGGATGTTTGTTCTGCTTTCTCTGCTTTGCGGTACAGGCTTTGTAGGTTGGTTACTTGGTCCAGGTTCACGTGTCTCATTACATGCAACTTAAGGGTGTCATAGTACATGAGGTGTGTAGCTGGGGTGTCAAAGGCCATGTCAGATGGTGCACAAAGTCAGAGTTCCCCGTAGGCGCGGGTGAGTTCCTTCACAGTGCCTATCTGGGTTAGGTTCTTTACTTGGCATATGATCATGAGCGCTATGTCCTTAAGCACAAACCTTGCCAAGAAGTCTTGCTTGAAAGTATCTTGGTTCTTGTTGGTGTGTTCTTTGTGCCACTTGTTGCACCAGGTGCCAGCGTCATGAGTCAGGTGAATGGAGATTTCTGAAATCCAAAATTGCTTTGGGCATTCCATCCGGGCCAGCTTGCTTTGGGCGGACTAGATCCATGCGGCAATGTTGTTGTTGTTGGCCCTGGAAAAAGGTTCCAAGGCAGCACTTTTCAGTATTTGGGCTACTTAGGCAGGCTCAGTGCTTTTGTCAGTTGGTTGCAGAATAGAGGAGGGAGCCTGAAAGAACCCTTGTGTAGACATGGCGTTGAAGGCAGGTAGTGGAATCACTGTGTTCTGGTACAGGACAAAGCCATCAGGTATCTTGGTACCAGGGGTGTACGGGGTCCAGTCAAGTGGGAGGCCAGACAGAATTCTGTCAAGGATTTGTTGGCCGCGGCGCGTGCAGGCAACAGGAGAAATTTTACAAGATAAGGTAGGATGGACAACCTATCTTTGCTAACAATGTTGTAACTGTGCTGTTTTATCAGAGTTACAAGGGGAAGAATATTTAGAAACTAGATAATAATCTTTATTGAGAGATAGTGATTATATAGTCATTGTGAATCAAGGATAACAGGAACATGATTGTGTTGATCACACGGTTGGATGGTGAAGGGGGTGGCTTGATCCTGGTAATGAGTCAAGCGCCAAAACAAGGTATCCACCATAAAGGATCATCATTTGTTTGTGTTGTTAGATTTGGCAATTTGAGTTGACTTCTTAGTCTGGCTTCAAGTGGCTGGGTAACCAGATTGCGGGTCACAAACCCACTTGCTTGGAACCTTGCTGGAAGGTTGAGCCTGCTGTTTTGGCAAAGGGGAAGAAGAGTGAAGAATAAAATTGCTTGCTTGCTTCTATGGTTTTAACTTTTAACTTTTTTAGCTTTAATTTTTACTTTTTAGTTTTGATCATTTGGTTTTTAGCTTTAATTTTTATATTTTTTAATTTAATTAAATATTACTTATTTTTATTTATATATGGTAAGTTTGAAATGAATAGTTATAGTTGAAAGTGAATGAAATATCATAATTTATGTTAATTTCCTAATAAAACATAAGATATTCACAGTTGTACTTATATGAACTATATCAAATAAAGATTTATATTTCTTTATATTTTGCATAACTTTTATTGTTGTGTTTTTGTTTATTTTTGTTTCATTGGATTTTAAATTTTTTAAGTTAATTAAAATTATTTTTATAATAAAGAGTGTAAATTACATAGTAAAATGATAAATAGTTGCTTATTTCCCCTTATTTTTATTATTTAAAGTACTGTTTTTATTGCATTTTTGGAATTATGGGGGTCACTTCAGTATACCATAGCTGTATATCTTAATTGCTTATATTAAAAGATTTTAGTGCATCAAGATCTGTTAATTTAAAAAGTGTCAATTTCCAGTTGTCAATCAGGCAAAAAGCTGAATTCTCACTTTACTATAGTGTCAATCACCAGGGAGTCAATTTTACCACAGTTGCCGCTTTGCACCACCTCTCTTCAAGAGGTCTCAGAACTCCTGCTTGATCACTGCCTCAGTGAATTGAAGCCAAGTGGCAATTTTGGCAAAATTTACCCACTCTGCTTGAGGCTCACAATCTCTTCAATGATCTCATTGGTGATGACTTGCCATTTTTGGTGGACTTGAGGAATAAGGGTCCAAGATTAGGAAGGGCTTGCTCTGATTGGCCCAAACTCTCAGACAATGGTTGGATTGGAGGGGGCCACAGTTTCCCAGTTTCCAAAATGCGGCAAAGGCTCAGGTTGGGCCTGGTCTGGTGGAGCTCCATATTGGCTATCAAAAAATTCACCTGCAGATGGGGCTGATGACACATACAACTCAGCCTCTGTTATGAAGTGATTGGTTATAAACTAGCCATCACTGTACTCACACATTGATCCATTAAGCTCAGTGAACCAAAGGATAATGGTACTCTTGCTCTGGATGATAACCAGTCTGACTGATCAACTAAGTTGCACTCTGAGTTCATATTAACTAACAATCATCTGATCATTAGTTTAATATTGGGATAAGTAATAGATAAAACTGGGCTGTAACTAGAGGATCCTGACGCTCTGTGACTCTCATTAATCCCCTCTCTTACTATATAACTCTCTCCTTGATTGATTAAATAAAGATCAATTTACATAAACTTATAACTTATTATATACATTAGGCTGAAGAATTTATCTTAGCTTAATCTTTAATAACACATAAGGTTTTATTTGAGTTAAGCAAAAGTAGCTATCAATCACCCAATAGCTGAAGTTACAATAGCCTCCTCACAACTTGCATTAAATTGGGTGTACACAGGAAACACGGATGCTTGCGCTCCCTTGATCAGCAGCCTGAGCTTGGAGTAGCTCCTGGTACTGCTCCTTGACAAAGTCAAAGTTACTCTCACTTGAAAAACTCATTGTAAACAAAACACAATAAACTCTATTAAAAACAGAAAAGCAAATTATTTCTAGAAAATTAATTTTATTAAAGTGTGTGCTCCTTTTTGAGCCAGACTCTCAGACATAAATAGCCAAATTAAGAAGCATGTACTTTTAAAATAATGCTGTAGTTCCCTGAATAGATTCTGGTGGATTCACTCCTGAAATCCACTATTTCCAATTTGAGTCCCAAAATAATAAATATTTTCAAAAAAAATGAGTTGTTTTGTGCTTGAGTTCATCACTTTTGTGACTGAACCTTATGTGTTCTTGTTTGTATCACATTTGCTACACACTCATTATCAAACTTGATGAAGAATGCTTCAGGAAGTGACTGGATTGCAAATGTTATGAATTTGAGTTCCATGCATTTGCTATCTCATTTTTTGAATTCAGTATTTGACTTCATTTTTGTTGTGTTATTGATTATTTTTGTTTTCCGCCCTAGATAAATGAAAGCTTTATTGATTAAATTGACATTCAACTGGTTCTATTTGACATTCTTTTTGTGACTGAGTTCAAGCATTCTAAACTGAATAATATACATTTATCTCAACAGGTTTGAAAACTACTGTACAGCGCCCCACAGGAACCCACTTGCAAATATGGGGTTTGAGCAGCAACTGTGGTAAGTTTGACTCCCTGATGCTTGGCATTATAAGAAAGTGAGAATTCAGCCTTTTCCCTGATTGACAACTAGAAATTGACACTTTTTTAATTAACAGATCTTGATGTACTGAAAACTTTTAATATAAAAAATTACACCTTACAACTATAGTATACTAAAGTGACCCCAGAGAGCTCCAAAAATAAAATAAAAAGTGTATCTTAACTAATGTGAATAGAGAAATAAGAAATTTTTCTCATTTTAGTATGTAATTTACACTCTTTATTAAAAATATTTTTAATTCCATAAAAAATAAAATTCCAATGAACCAAGAATAAACATAAGCAAATAATAGAAATTATTCAAAGTATGAAGAAATATTAATAATTGTTTGATATAGTTCATATAAGTATAAATGTGAATATCTTATGTTTTATTAGTAAATTAACAAAAACTTAGATATTTCACTTACTTTCAACTATAAATATTCATCTCAAACTTACATTGTATACATAAAATATTTACTGCTATCTAATTAAATCAAAAAACTAAAAACTAAAAACTAAGAAGTAAAAATTAAAGCTAAAAAGTTAAAAGTTAAAATCATATAACCAAGCAAGCAAGCAATTTTACTCTTCATCCTTCTTTCCCCTTTTCATTTTAGCCCCTTCCAGGAGGGCAGTAGCAATAAGATCAAGCTGCTGCTTAAGCTCAGAGGCCTTGTATTTGTGCTTGGCTGCACCCTGGATGCCCTTGGTGAAGAGGGTGGAGCAGATTGTAGCTTGGTGGGGGAAGCAGTTGGCAAGAACTCTGAGCTTAGAGATGATCTTTTCTTGCTCATGCTTCAGGAGGGAGAAGAACTTTTTGAACTTTGGATGAAGCTCAAAGTTAGCCTTAAGATGCTTGTGATAAGCCTCTAGTGCCAAAGCAGTCTTGAGCTCACCATTCACCGCCTCCCAGTAAACGTTCCAACTGGCCTTGACTCTGGCCTTGCCTTGCCTCTGTGTGACAATCTTCCCAATCCACTGGGTCAAAGTACTTGAGGAAAGCCTTGAACTCTGGATGTTTTTCTATGTAAGGATCCTTTGAGAGAACCTCAAACCCCTGCACAGTGTGCTCTGGCTTTAAAAAAGCCAAGGCACTGAATTGTGCCAGCACAAATTTGCAGGTGTCCAAAGTGCCCTCTGGCTCAACCTACTAAGCTCAGCATGGGCCTGCAAATTCCAAGCAACTGCTTGGCAGAAGTGGCACCCCTGTACCTCCCTGCTGAACAGCTGCCCAAATGTATTGAACTGAGCAGGCTTGAAGTCCATAATGCACATGTGAGGCCCTAGAGCTCTGAGCCTTACCTTTTCCTCAAGTCCAGGGTGGCCTGGTCCTTGTCAGCAGCAGGAGGGTTTGTGCAGGTGTGTGGGGGACCTTTCTGCCATCATTGTTGTTGCCAAGGGGAATGAGGGAAAGTGCACTGCAAAGGATTAAGAACATGCAGGTGTAAATAGCCTTGGTAGCCCCAGGGAGAAGGAAGAAAGTGAGTGGAATCACTCAGATGACAATCTGGGCGTGAATCACTCAGAGCTGTTTGAACATCCGGAGACAAGTTGCAAAGGTACCATCAACTAGACAGGTTGAAGCCCTTTTCAACTCCAGCAAGTTCTGCTGAGTTGTGTAGCAGATTATACAGCCTTTGGTGCTGGGCCCATTGTCATGAAGAAGGAAGCACTCCCCACTTACAAGCTGCTTGAGCTTGTGGGTGAGCATAAGCTCTTATAAGATGCTCAAGGCCTTGGGGGAGGGGACTGGCGGCAATCTGCTTATTGCTGATGAATTTGACCAGCTGCTCCTGTGTTGGTATCAACTTAAGATTGTTGGGTTTCAAATGCTGCAGGACCTTTATGGCCAGATCAGATGCCCGGAGGTGAGAGGAGGTGGGGATTACTTGAACAAGGTAACACTTCAGCATCCAAGCTATAAGATGATTGGGGGGCTTACAAGTGTGCTCCCCCTTCTTGGTAGTTACTTGTTCCCAGCCCTTGGTGTTCAGCCAGGCCCCACAAGTCTTATTTTCACAGACAAAGTATTGCTTTTACTTTGCCCCTTTTGGTTGTTGCACTTGAACATGTAGTTTTCAGCAACATAACCAGGGCTGCCCTTTACAGACATATTTGGGAAGTACCAGGGGAAGCACTTAGGAACTCTGAACTCTCTGTTCACATTACAAATTTTGTGGATGGCCAGTGGATCCCAAGCCACGTGACCAGAAGCTTTGAACTTCTTGCAGTACTCCTCAGGCTCATCTTGGGGGTCAGATGAGGAAGGGGGAAGAGCCATCAGGAGGGGGAGGGGAAGGGTTCTTTGAGGCCTGCTTAGATGCCTCCTTTTTCTTATCAGAAGAAGAGGTGGGATCCTTGGCAGCCTTTGACTTCTTGACACAGCGCTCCTTGGTGGGTTCAGAGTTGGCCTCTGACTTGTAAGATGAGTTATCAGTGAGGGAGTCATCACTTTTATTTGAGGAATTGGGGGTAAGTTGAAGATGAGGGGGGAGGGGGGAGGAGTGGGAGGAGATGAGGCGGGAGACTTTGCCTTTATAGGGTTCTTGTCACGCTTGGGGGTGGTGGCTGGTTCCTTGGAGCCCTTGGAGGCTTGGCGCTTGGTAAGCTTGTTGGATTTAGATGATTTTGGCAAAGGAAAAGTTTGGTTTTATAAATAAAGTAGTATGAAATATATAAATACAGAGGTAAAGCAAAGTAAAAGTTAAATGAAAAGTATGCAAATAAAGATTTGTTTATCAAGAAAAAAACAAAGTAAATAGAAACTAAAAGTATAGATATAAAGGTTAAAACATAGAAAATAAGTGAATTTATAATGAAGCATCAAAGATGTTAGTTCAGCATAACATCTTAGTACTAAATCAATGTAAAAATATAATTAAAAATCAAAAAAATATGAAAATTATATGGAGAGTAGCAGGAATAGTAGATTATAATTGAAAAAAATATAAAAATATTATGTGGAATTTCCTTTTTATTGGGAGTTGAAAATTCAAAACATAGTAAAGTGTCAAGTTTGGCACTGTCAATCAGCTGGGAAAAGTTGAATTCTCACTGCCAAGTATGCCAGAGTCAAGTAGAAAAATCAAATTACTATGTTTTTTGCATATAAAACTTTCTTAATTTAAAAATGGGTTCAAAAGTTAACCCAAAAGCAAGGCAGTTTTATATGCCCAAAAAATTAAAAATACAACATAAGTTAAAAAAAGAAAATGAGTGGGAAGGTGCTTATTAGTGATAATAATGTGGTGTGAGGAGCTGGGAGTGACTCATTTTTTCATAGTGTTTGTTAAAACGTTAAGAAGCTCTCTGTACTAATCCCCAAGTTAAAGTGTTGAGTGGATGAGTGTCAAGTGGCGCTCATAGTGTGTCACATATTAATTTGGCCTTAATTCTAAGCCTTTGATTAGTTAAATCTGAAACCAATCATGTGACAAGTGGATAGAGTCAAACAGAGGGGGGGTCAAGTTTCTGTTTTTTATAAAGTACATATGAATTCTCTTAATAAATCAGGCTTAATTTATGTGACACCACTTAATTTACAAACCCAGGAATAACATAATGTAAAACAAGTAGTATATTTGATTAATGTCTATACCACTAAATCCAGTATAGTGGTGCTTGGGAGCCTAATTGACAGCTATGGACACTAATAATAAAAATATAATATTAAATAACAAATTTTATATAAGCGCATAATTATTTTATTTATTAAATATGGATTTGGCTTAAAAGGGGTTGAACTGACCACTTTTTTGTTTTAGAGTGTCAAACACAGGTTTTTTCATTTCTATTAGTAAACTTACTTATAAATTGTTAGAGTTGTTTAAATTAGGTCTGAGCTCAAATAAAAGTTGTGGGGATAAATTGCCCAGACTAAAATCAGAACTGAGAACAAAGAGGTGCACTGAAGCTATAAACCTACAAATCTACAAAGGAAAGGAACAAAACGCAAAATGAAGACAATACACAACACAGAAAACAGGAGATGTAAATGGACCACCAAAAGAAATGATTTCAGGATAAGGTGTACAAAACCTGCTGGTTCTGTGTTGAGAATTTTCTCAACCAAGCCAAGACAGCAGCTGCCATGGCCTGAGAAGGGGGTATTTTTGACCCCAGGGTAGCTTTCATATATTGGGAAATGACTTTATTGAGAGTAGGTAAAACTATCTGAAAACAAGTTTTCAGAGGCAAAATGGGAGGAACTATAACTCAACTTTAAGGGGAAAACTTGAATCTGATTGGTCAGCCAGAAATATTTTCATCTCTTGGTTGAGGACTTCTGCTAAATTGTCAATGACGTCATAATTTGATTTTTTGGGCGCTCAGCTGGTTGACCACCAAGCGCCACTGGGTAGTGATATCTTGTAAACTTCAACACATAATTGTTAGGGCAAAATTCAGGGAGATGTAGATTAATCCTTCACCATCAAAAGGTGCAGCTTTAACCCATTTTTGTCAATGACTAGATTTAAATCATCCAATACTTTCAAGGGTTTTGCTGCTTTCCTGTTCCCACTCCTCTTCTTTGGGTAATCTATCCCAGGAAAAAATGATACTACTGTGACATAAATTACCCCTTAAATTGGCATTTTAGGTAACCAAATTATTAAACAGAGTTGAATTCAAGTGAATGTAAACTCAGTTTTTGGTTTCAACCCCCTAAATTACTAGTAAAAATTAGCTTAAAATCAGGTAAGCTAAAAATACTAATAGATTCAAATATGTGGCACTTGACTCCCTGGTACTCAACACTTTGTTGAGTACTAAGGAGTCAATCACTAGGGAGTCAATTTTACCACAGTTGCCATTTGAGCCCATTGACTATTAGTGTAAGGAACATGGTATTCCTGTTGGTGACGGCTTCTGGGGCGGCAGCAAGGGCTTGTTACAAGGCTGCAAGATATTCAGGGACGGACCCAGTCTGTTTAATGGCCAGGAGGGGAGTTCCCATCACAATAGGTGAAAAGGTTTCACTGTAGCAGGGCTTTGTGGCATCCCTGAAGGACACCCAAGTGACATATATCTCATGGCTGGCCCAGTAAGTGAATCACACTGGGCAGGCCCTGTAAGGCGCCCTGAAGCAGTGGCAACTCACATGAGCTCAGGCACCTGACAAACAAAAAGACAGGTTTTGGTCAAGTGGAGCCAACTGACATTGTCAGCTCCTTCAACACCACCTGTAAAAGACTCGAGTTAGAGATTTAGCATGTGTTGTGACAGGTCCAATTGGGGCAGAGTGACACTTGCATTGCGCTGCCCAAGGTGGAGTCAATTATACATGCTTGTGAGTACCAAATGGTCTTGGTAGATAACATACCCCTTGGGGTTGTCCCCCTCAGGGATTAGAAGGAAATTTCCTTGATGGGGAGTAGCCATACGGCCCGTGTTTTGTCCTTTCTTGGGGTAATTTGTTTTTTTAGGTAAGTTGTGAACCTACTGCTGCTACCACTGTTGCAACTGAACCAGTTAGAGTTCAGTATTTGATTAGAGAAGACATAGGTCTAATAGAAAGGACATAAATGAATATAATAAGGTGTTGTTTATTGTAGAATATTGTGATTAATATACCAACTGGGGAAAGCCACAAGGCCACAAGGGGGTGGCATAGTGGCATGTTTCATGTAAGGTTTGAAGCAGAGGAATAACTTGTGCGGTGATCAGAAGGTCAAATTGGTAGCGCTCCTAATTAGGAGAAAGTACCCACAGTTTGATATTCCCATCACACTGGTCCATGTTGTTAGATACTGCAAGGGATAATTTATTGAGCGCCCCCTGTGTATTGTAAGATACATTAGCAGGCAAGGAGGGAGACTCAGTTGCAACACCCCTTTTATACCAATAAAGTATCCCAATAAACTATATCTATTCTATTATATCTAATAGAGATTTAATAAATATATCTGATTTTAATTATGAATTTTTATAGCTTTTTTTCATAATACTTAATTGATATTGATATTCTGTATATTG
The DNA here is from genome assembly GCA_014839935.2 of Entomophthora muscae. Taxonomy (NCBI): domain Eukaryota; kingdom Fungi; phylum Entomophthoromycota; class Entomophthoromycetes; order Entomophthorales; family Entomophthoraceae; genus Entomophthora; species Entomophthora muscae. Next base: position 39,475 of record QTSX02003867.1, on the reverse strand, counting down.
TTTGTATATACCAACCTATTCTGGGTATCATGAAACAAATATATTTTGTCCAAGTAAAACATGATTTATTCTTGAATCATTATGTCAAGTTTTACCCAAAGTACATATTTATTAAATTATAACCACTTTCACAGGGTTTATGTAGATCATATATTTCAGAGCGTGTAAACCAACCCATTCTTAGTATCATTAACAACATGTTTTGTTCATGTACATGTTTTGTCCAATTACAATATAATTTGTTCTTAACTTGGTATGCTAATTATGTGTGGAGTACAAATTTATTAAAAAAATAATAACACTCAGGGTTTATATGTAGATCATACAGTTCAGAGATGTATGCAGTCAGATGGATTATTTTTTATTATAACTGTAATTTTTATGAAGCGCTACAATAAAGTGAATTTAAAAACTACAAGTGCTATGGACCTGCCAATCAGAATGGGCGTAAATTTGTGCTGTCTTTGTACTTGGCTCAGACCAGACACACCTCAGTTATTGCACCCAGTTTAACTTGATGAAATAAGCCTGTTGAAAATAAGAGATGTCTTTTTTTCTCAGGCTTATTTCATTAAGTTAAACTGGTTATGTTGTGTTCAGCTCCTGGAGATGAAATCCAGAAGGATACAGTAGGAAATCTTTATAAAAAGAATTGAGGTTCAAAGCTAGCCTTGGGTTAGCCTTCAGGGTAAAATTAAGGGCACATACCTTAATTTCTTGGAATACAAGATGAGTAATTCCTTTTAGAAAAAAGGAAAGGAAAAAGCTTGAAAAATATTAAAGCCAACACAAATGTGGATAAAATTGTCTTTATTAGGAAAAATGATTCTACTTAAATAGTAGACAAGGGTCAGTGATCACTCATTAGGTAGACAGAGTGGCATAGGGGGTCACATTGGGGTGAGGTTATACCAGGATCAGACAAGAGCAGGTATGATTTCTGGAATGGGTGGATTTTGGAACAGATCCATTTCAGTGGGAAAGGAATTCCTGAACTCAAAGGCAAACCCAGCCAAATCTTTCCATATATCACTATTCAAAGGCCATATCAAAATAGCATTAATGGCGCAATTTCTGACATCTCCCCCTTCAAGATTTGACACAGGGAGTTGATATTTGCGGAGAAATTTGGCATGAACTTGGGAAAAAGTACGGCCAGCCAACAGTAGTTTCACAGTGTACTCAACACCCTTCTTAAAGGTTACTTCACAAGGTCCAACCCAGAGGGAGTCTAGTTTGTGAGCCCTACCTCTAATACAGTTTTGGTAGTAGAGGACCAGATCACCTACGTGAAACTCAGGGAGGGGAGCCCTAGATGCATTGGAAGGCAAAAGCTCTAAATACTTGACTTTATAGGCAGTTGAGTACGCCGTTTCCTGAATGCAAATGATGCAGTTGGTCAAGTCCTTGACATGGGTCTCAGGATTGGCAATCATATCAACTTCAATCAAAGGTGGTCCCAATATTGAAGGGGTTGTGGCTTCACATCCATATAGCATGGCAAAGGGGGATTTCCAGTCACTTGGTATCTACTGAGCCAATAAGCAAAGAGGGCAGCAGGGAGGAACATGTCCCAATTTGCGGCATCAGAGAGGGTGAGTTTCCTCATAATGGACACAAGGGAGCTATTTATAGGTTCAATGGTTCCATTGGTTGAAGGGTTATATGAGGCAGAGAAGGATTGATGAGTGCCCATAGCTTCTACAATGAACGTTATGAGGCGGGCATTAAAGTTGGTCCCATTGTCAGACAGCAGGACTTGAGGGCAGCCATAACAATAGAAGATGTCTTGCAACAAGAAATTAGCAGTGGTCTTGGCATTTATATCTTTTGTAGATCTGGCTTTGACCCATTTGCTAAAATGGTCTACAGCCACTAAGATGAATTGACATCCAGATCTTAAACAAGGGAGAAGTCAAAAGAATCAATACTCACAGTATGGAAGGCATGTCTAGGTGGGATGAGCTTGAACTGAGTTTGTGATGGTTGAGGTTGTTGTATCTGGCAATAATGACAGGAGCAAGGACTTCAGGGATTAAAAGGTGCATGTTCTCCCGGTATAATTTCTTTTACAACCAGTCATGAGTCTTTACTATACCCTCATGTCCATTATCAATGTGGGCTTGGAGGATAATAGCTATTCTCATACTAGGACGAACGTAGGGCAGAAAGGAACTGTTGACCTTCTTTAATAGTTGCTTATCTCAAATCACATTATCCTTTGATAAGGCCTGTAGAGTCAGCTGGATCTCTTCTGGTTCAGTGGTCCTGGAGTCAGGGTATCCTATTAACTTGTATACTCAATCAGCTTTTGCAAGATAGATGACTAGTATAGGCATTCTAGACAATACATCAGCATTCTGATGTTGTGTACCAGGGATGTGTACCACAGTGAAATCATACCCTTGTAAGTGTAGGGCCCACCGAGCCATTTGACCTTCAGGTTCCTTTAGCTGTTGTAACCATTTAAGAGAGGAGTAGTCAGTGACTACAGTAAAGTGGGTCCCATAGATGTAGTGTCAAAATTGCTTAAAAGTGTGTAGTACTGTCAAGCATTCCTTCTTGGTGGCACTGTAATTATTCTCATGTTTGTTGAGGACTTGTGAAGAATAGGCCACAGGTTGGTCTACGCCATCATTGTCTAGCTTTGCTAAGATTTCACCCAAAGCTACTCCACTGGCATTATTGTATGAGATAAACTCCTTGTCATACTCAGGATAACTAAGATGTGGGCCTCTTTAATCTTGGTTTTAGAGCCTCAAAGGATTGTTGTTGACTATCAGTCCATTTGAAGGGAACATTCCTGAGAAGTTAGACAAGGGGTTCACTTAGCTCTGCAAAGTCAGGGATGAATTGCAATAGTGTCCCATCATGTCAAGAAAGACTTGGACCTCTTGTAGTTTGTGGGGGGCTTCATCTTGTCAATGGCTTCCACCTTATTATTCATAGGGTGTATTCCAGTCTGGGTGACTTCATGGCCCAAGAACTCAATATGCTCTTTAAAGAAGGAACACTTGGAAGACTTTAGCTTCAGGCCTGCTTCTCAAATCTTGAGGAAGATGGCCTTGAGATGGTCCAAGTGATCAGCAAAGGTGGAGCTGAACACTTTTATATCATCTAGATATACAAGTACGCAGGAGAGCTTCAAGTCTTGTAGAATGGAGTACATGGCTTGTTAGAATTTAGCTGGAGCATTACAGAGTTTTTGAGGCATTCAGGTTGGTTCATAAGACCCTCTGACACAAGAAGAGCGGCCTTTTTTGGTCTTCTGGATAAAAGTCAACTTGCCAGTATCCCAAAGCTAGATCTATGGCTGAGAAAAACTTGAACCCCCAGCTGTCTGAGAGCTTTGTCAATTCTGGGCAAGAGGTATGAGTCTTTCTTAGTGAGCAAGTTTAGGTGGCAGTAATCCATCACAATGCAGTGGCCCCCATCTTTTTTCTTAGGGATCAATAAAGGGGAGGCCCAAGGGCTTTGAGAGGGAGCCAAGAGTCCAGCATCTAAGATTTGTTTAAGCTCTTTAGAAACCTGGGCATCCTCTACCCTACTACAGCATTATGGCTTGGTACAAAAAGGCGGTGCATCACCTGTATTGATCTGATGGATGACCCCTTTGGCTAGGCCATAGTCTGTAGGTCTAGAGGCAAAGATATTTTTAAACTAGTTGAGCAGTTCCAACACATCTTTTTGTTGGATGGGTGACAGTTGTGGGAAGTTGATAGCAGTGAATAAGGAGAGAACTTGAGGATTGTCTTCAGAAAAATGAAAATTGCTGAAAGTACCAAAGGGGTAGAGGGACGCCACTTGTTCTGCTCCCAACATACAACCATGTCCTACAACCTGGCCCCTAGACACCTGCATAGGTAGGGCGGCCAGGTTAGCTATCAACAGTTTTACAGGCTCCTTGTGAGTCCAATCTAAGATCCCTGTACATAATTGGGACTCTTTGCAGCTTAAAGATTCAGGAGAGTAGAGTTCCAGTAATGACTTTTTGGGTAGTTTGTAAGATATCTGAGAGTCTATAATCACTTGAGAGCCTGGCAGGATGGTGATAGCTGCAGGAGCAAGGAGAGGCACACCTTCCTCTGTGGGAAAGAAAGGAGGAGGGGAACACATATTGGAGGAATGAGTTCTGTACTTGAGGGAGAAGATACCTGTGGGGTAATCAAGCACACAAGTCTTTAGACGTTTGCCTGGGAGCCGCAGAGGCTCTTCAAAAATCAAAGAGACCTCATATCCTAAGAGCAACAGTTATCCATCTCAAAGGTTTACAATTCCATTATATTTGCATAGTAATTGTGTACCAACCAGGAGATCATAGATTTTGTTCTCTAGGATAACAGAAGGGGATGCAATGAGGAGTTTCCCAAACCTCATGGGCAGGGCTGAGTAGGCACCAATGGCTCAAGCTTGTGCCATACCAGCAGTACCATACAATTGAGTGTAATTGAGGTCAGGAACCAGCTTAAGCTTCTTCATTAGCTTGGATGATACCACAACTGGAGAACCTGTGTCCATAATGGCTTTGATTTTAACCTTTTAGATTGACACTTCCACATGGGTAGTATCTTTCCCAAAGGGGGGCAAACAGGTCAACACATCCTGCGCAGCTTCCAGCTCTTTATCCCATTTAGCTAACATGAATTTTAAGGCATAAAATCCTTATACACAGTCTGCAATGGGAGAGATATAGTCACGTTCTAAAAGAGGGCCTCAGCTAGCTTGGTGGCTTCTTTGGAGGATTCTACCAAGACAGGTGGTCAATGAGCCTGGGCCAGGTAGGGACAAGCCACCACAGACTTGGCTTTGACAGAAGGTGTGCAAGAGGTAGTGGTAGGTTTCCCTGAGAAAAGCTTGTAAGGGACAGACACAGTTTCTGGGAAAGCCATAACAGAGTAGCCATAACTATTGGATTCATCACTATCAGAATCTTCAGGTTCAGAATCACTGGAAAGATTGTGAAACAGGTGAAAAATAGTTGGTCCAGAGGAAGGGGGAGATTTCTTGTAAGAAAGAGGATTGTGAGGAGACAGAGGAGATTAGTCAGCAGAGAGCATCTCTGCCTCTAAGCTGACCCTCATTTCCCACCTATTCCTTTGGTTGCAACCCTCTACTTGAGGGTTGGTGCAGGTACAAGAGTGGTGTCCAAATTTTCCACAGTTGTGACACCCTTTTCTCTTAGGCTGTCCACTTGAATCAAGAGTCATGATGCATGGCGCACATGAGGTAGTCCCAGTGTTACTAGCCTTATTCTCATGAGCCACAGTACCTCTGTGGGTCAAATGCATGTCTTGAAAGAGAGTCATAATACTCTTCATGGAAGTAAGTGAAGCCTTGTGTGCCTTAAATTGTAGGTATGGGAGCTGGTTCACCTTCAAAGCATTTGAACATGCAGTGTAAGCTTCCAGGGGAGTCAACTGACAGCTGGTGATTAACTGTTGCCCTTCAATATAGAATCAATCAGCAAACTTGGCCAGGGTTTCCTTGGGCTTAAAGGCAATGTGCATAAAGGAATTTTTCTTAACCTCCAAGCTGAGATCTCCTCCAAATTCCTCAATAAGGAGGGGTTTTATGTCTTCCCAAGTGACAATGGATGAAAGCTTGGGGACCACAACTTCTTGGCACTTAGGAAGGAGACAGGTAAGAATATGCTCCTTTTTGAGCTTGTCAGTAGCCCTAAGCATTGACATCTTGTAGATTGTTAAAAAGGCAGTGATAGTAGAAGTCTTAGGGTCAAATATTTGTTTGAAGGTCAGCTTGTAGTTTGGGTCAATAGATGAGGAAGTGGATTGGCTGTTATTGTCAGGGTTGAGAGCATTGATGTGAGAATTGCCCTAAAACTTGGATTCAGCAGCAGGTTGTCTAGCCCAGAGAAGTTGAAGGCTCTCTTTTAGGGCGTCTAGTGTAGAGCTGTTCTGTCCACTGATATCCCAGGTGGTAGTAGCAGCAGCTCCAAATTCATCAATCTTGATCTGTTGTACTGCCAATGTGCCAGCAACCCCATTGATACTAGTAGCCAGCAAATTGGTTTGAGCAGCCAGAGGGGTAAATTGTCCATTTATTGTTTCCATTAGGCAAGAGAGGTTCTGCACCTTGCGTTCTAGAGCATCTTGCCAATCTGCAACATCATTTGTTACTGCCACTAAATTATCCAAGGCAAGAGCACAGTTGACACGGGGTTGGCCTTCAAATCCAGGGCAACACCCATGATCAAGGTGAGTAAGAGTACCAGTGACCTCAGCCTCCCTTTTTCCATCAGAGTCAGAGGACAAATCATCAGGGTCAGAGAGGTGTTGTCTTAAATACTCAATCTTGCCTTACAAAGTAACTACTTGGTCTGTTAGCAAGGCAATGCAAGGATCAGGCGTAGGGTTGACAGGCAAAGGGTTTGGAACAGAGGATTGTTGTTGAGTAGTGGTTTTGAGTTCAGCTATGGCTTACCATACCTTATCTTTAAAGCCAGACGGGACATCAACCAAAGGATCAGATAGAGTCACTTCAATGGAAGCTACTCTATTGTCAACGTAGCTTTGAACCTGACCTAGAGTGTTTTCTAATGCGGCCTTGTCCAAGACATACTGTAAAAGCACATGTTGGCCCCAATTATTGACGTGGGTCCCAAACAACTCAAGCAGTGAATTGACATGCTCTCAAAACTGATTGAGCTTGGTAACTAAGGTCTCAAAATCTTTACAATACTTTAGAAGAGTTGACTCTATCTGGCCACGCCAGGTAGCTTGGTGATTATCCAGTTTGCACAGTTGATCCTTGATATATCCAGGAAGCAAGTAACAAAGGGAGGTTAGAGACAAGGTCAAATACTTTTGTGAAGCTAGCAAGTTACGCTGGTTATCTGAAATGCAAGCAAATAGACTATGGGAGCATTCTTGATAGGCCAAATTTTGTGCATGATTGTTGGAAACAGGAGTGGTTACTGCAGTCAAGAGCTGGTTTTGCAATCCCAGCGCCAACTGATGATGAACCAGTGCAGCTTGAATGAATTGGTTAAACAACACACCAATAGTATCCATAGACTTCATCAACACAGAGGGAAGACCAAAATCCAAGAGGAAGGAATATAGATCTTTGAAAATATACCCAGGACAGAGACCAGGAAGAGTGTGCATTGCCATAGTGCCTGTGTGGATGAGAGAGCAGGCAGCAGTACAAGCTTGCTCATAGTTGAGTGAGAAATCTGGAAGGGGGCCCAAGTGGGCCCAGGAGACAACACAATATCACGGGAGTTGAGGGGGTATCAGTGATATTTTTTTCTAGAGGAGGAGTAGAAACTTTAGGTTGCTTGGGTACTTCAGAAACAAAGGGGGAAGGACCAGAGAATGCACATGAGAGCAGGGTAATCAAGGGGCTTGCAGCCCCTGTAGTGAGCACCATTTTGTTGTGTTTGGCTCCTGGGGACAACATCCTGGAGGACACAGCAGGAAATCTTTATAACAAAAGATTTGATGTTCAAAGCTAGCCTTTGTTTAGCCTTCAGGGCAAAATTAAGAGCATGTACCTTAATTTCCTGGAATACAAGATGAGGAATTCCTTTTGGCAAAAAGGAAAGAAAAATCTTGAAGAATATTAAAGTGTCAAAACAGCAGGCTCAACTCGCCAGCAAGGTTCCAAGTAAGCAGGTTTGTGACCCGCAACCCAATTATCCAATCACTGAAAGCCAAGTTAGGAAAAAACTTGAATTATCAAATGCAATAACATGAACAAAAGCTGATCACTCTTGGTGGGTGACTTTTTTTGGTGCTTGACTCATTACAGGGATCAAGCCACCCCCCTTCACCATCCAACTGTGTAATCAACACAACCATGTTCCTGTTATTCTTGATTCACAATAACTATATAATCACTATCTCTTAATAAAGATTATTATCTAGTTTCTAAATATTTTTCCCCTTGTAACTCTGCTAAAACAGCACAGTTATGACATTGGTAGCACAGGTAGGTTTCCCATCCTACCTTATCTTGCAAAATTTTGCCTGTTGCCCATACCTGCCGCGGTCAAAACATCCTTGATAGAATAATGTCCAGCCTCCTGCTAAACTGGACCCCATACACACCTGGTACAGAAATACCCAATGGCTTTGTCCTGTACCAAAACACGGTGATCCCGCTCTCTGCCTTCAACGCCATGTCTGCACAAGGGTTCTTCCAGGCTACCCCTGCTATGCCTTGTCCAACTGATGAGAGTATCATGCCAGCCTACATAGCCCAAAGACTTTGAAGCGCTACCTGGAGCCCTTCACAGGAGCCAAAGACAATAACGCTGCGGCATATATCCAATCTGCCCAAAGCAAGCTAGCGCAGATGGAATGCCCACAGAGATTCTGGATTGCAAAAATCTCCATTTGACTGACTCACAACGCTGGCACCTGGTGCAACAAATGGCATGAAGAGCACACCAAGAAAAATTGGGACCCCTTCAAACAAGACTTCTTGGCAAGATTTGTGCTGAAGAACACCACACTTATAATTATTTGCCAAATGAAGAACGTGACCCAGACTAGCACTGTAAAGGAGCTCACCCGCGCTTACAAGTAACTCTGACTACGTGCCCCCTCTGACATGGCTTTTGACACTCCAGCCACCCACCTCATGTACTACAATGCGCTCAAGTTGCACGTAATGAGATACGTGAACCTGGATCAAGTAACCAACTTGCAAAGCCTATACTGCAAGGCAAAGAAAGCTCAACAAATGTCCAACGCTCTCCACAAGGCACAAACAGGAAAAAGAGAATGAGCCAAAGATTCTCACCCAACTGGGCATTCCAACAGACCACCCCCTGGGAACAATAACGGCAGTGCAAACCACAAACCCACAGGTTCAAATGGACACAGGAATGGGAACAACAGCCAATCAAACCAAACCCATTTCTGTGTCACTTTCACTCAAGACAATCAAGACAAGGGAAAAGCCTGGGGAGAGCATTAAGCAAGCCAAGCTCTCCTCAGACAATTCCTGACTTGCCCAACAATAAATACTAGCCTGAGGACGTGGATCAATGCCCAATTATTCAAGTACCCTTGGAAGACCCAGTACTGTATACCATTGCCAGACACCCACATAAACTGATGTCTTACCCTTTCAGCTTTTGCAGTTACACGGGCTCAGCACTCCTGAACTTGGGTGAAGATCAAACCCTGGTCAATAGCAGCTTTGTAGATAAGTTCAAGTTAGCCACTAATCCTTTGCGGATTAAAAATGTGGTTTTAGCTGACAAACATCACATTGCTGTGACACAGGAAACTGCCCTCTTCTCTGTCATGATAGAGAACCTGCATTCCACCATTCAAGGTCCTGTCATTGACTTCCCAAAGTTTGACATTGTACTGGGACTGGACTGTGCCATGATCTGAGGCGCAGCACAGAGTCACAACGGGAAATCCTAACCTTAGGATTGAATTTGTACTAAGTCTTGATTAGAATGGTAGGGAAGGCTATGTAATTATCTTGTGGTCCTGGATAAATAATATCTACTAGACATGGCTAGAGAGGAGCCGAATTACGTGGAGACACAAAGACAAAAATGTGAATAGAACTAAAGCTTATTGGAAAACAGGAAATGGAATACATAGTGGTTTACAATACCACAAAACAATATCAGGACGGTAGGATCACTTGCCACAGGCATAAGTGGGGCAAGTGAGTTGCGCAGGATCAGAAAAATGAACAATTGTATTTCCCAATTTAGAGCCAGCCTCATTTCAAAGGGCAAAAGCAAAAGAAAGAGATTTGTCCTGAAAATAACCCAACAAAGGCAAACTTGAAACATGGTGAATGGCAGCATTCACGGGATTGCCCCTCTCTAGATTGGCCTTAGGGGGTGATACTTGCAGAGGAACTTAGCATGCACACAAGCAAAAGGTTGACCACTAGATAGGAGCTTTACTGTATACTCCAATCCTTGCTTAAAGGTCACTTATAAGGGCCCAATCCATAATGAGTCTAGCTTATGAGCTTGTCCTTCTACTCTGTGTTAATAATAAAGAACATGGTCTCCAATGGCAAACTCAGGAAGGGGGGATCTCCTGGAATTGTCAGGGGAGAGCTCCAGCAGCTTGGTCTTATAGGCGGACGTGTAGGCAGTAGCCTGTATATCAATGATGTGGTTGACTAGATCTTTGATGTGCTGATCAGGGTTCATGGCCTTATCAGAGGAGAGTAGGGGGGCCCAGGAGCAACAGGGTAGTGGCTTCATGACCATACAGCATAGCAAAAGGGGAGTACCCAGTGACACAATTCTTGCTAAGGCAATAGGCAAAGAGAGCAGCAGGTAAATACAGATCCCAGTTGGCGGCGTCAGAGTAAGTAAGCTTTCTCATGATAAAAACCAGAGTTGAGTTGGCGTGTTCAACTGCCCCATTGATGGAAGGATTATAGGGGCAGAGAAAGACTGGTGAGACCACAAGGCTTCAACCACTGAGGTCACTAACCTGGTGTTGAAGTTAGTCCTATTGTCAGACAACAACACCTGAGAGCAACCATGGGAGAAGAATACATCTTGCAGCAGAAAGGCAATAGTAGTCTTGGTAGTGATGTCTTTAGTAGGACAAGCTTCTACACACTTGCTAAAATGATCAACAGCAATTAGAATAAAGCAGCAACCAGAGCAGGAGCAAGGGAGAGGCCCTACAGCGTCAATACTGATAGTGTGAAAGGCGTGTTGAGGGGGGACTAGCTTGAACTCATGAGCGGCGGCTTTGGGACGTTGGAGCTGGCAATCATGGCAACTAGCAATAACATCTGGGATCAGCAAGCAAAGATTTTCCCAGAAGTAATTCTTCTGGAGCCAGGCATAGGTCTTGGCAACGCCTCCGTGTCCTGTCTCCTTATGGGCTTGCAACACCAACAAAAGACAAAGACTAGGCCTTAAATAGGGCAAGTAGTGGTCTTGTACCTTCTTAAAAAGCTGATTGTCACAAATGAGGGTGTCTTCAGATAGCTTTGAAAGGGCGACTTGAACTTCCTCTGTCTTGCTTTCCCATGACAAAGGGTATCCTATTAGTTCATACAACCAGTCAGCTTCAGCAGGGTGTAGAGCAAGGATGGGCATTCTGGACAGTCCATCAGCATTCTGATGTTGAATCCTGGGGTGGTACAGCATAGTGAAGTCATACCCTTGTAAACAGAGAGCTCATCTAGCTAGTTGTCCTTTGGGTTCCTTGAGTTGCTGTAGCCACTTAAGCAAAGTGTGGTCAGTAACCACAGTGAAATGGATGCTATATACGTAATGGCAGAACTGCTTGCCAGTATGTAGCACAGAAAGGCACTCCTTCTTGATCACACTGTAGTTCTTCTCATGTTTATTCAGGATGCTAGAGGTATAAGCTACAGGGTGCTCCACACCCTCATCATCCAGTTGAGCCAAGATAGCCCTAATAGCCAGGTCACTAGCATCAGTATATAAGATGAATTCCTTATTGTAGTCAGAATATACTAAGATGGGAGCCTCTTTGAGTTTTTGCTTGAGGGTCTCAAAGGCTTGCTGCTGGCTTGCAGTCCATTCAAAAGGGACATTGCGTAGCAGCTGGACCTAAGGTTTGCTAGTGTCAGCAAAATTGGGGATAAATTGTCTGTAGTATCCCATCATGCCCAGAAAGACTTGAGCTTCTTGCAGGTTGGTGGGTAGAAGTATTTTGTCAATGGCCTCAACTTTCTTAGTCATGGGGCAAATTCCTGTCTGATTCACCTCATGTCCCAAGAATTCAAGGTGTTCCTTAAAGAAGGCACACTTAGATAGTTTTAGCTTAAGAACAGCTTCCCAAATCTTTATGAGCACTTCCTTGAGATGAGCCAGGCGGTCAGTAAAGGTAGTGCTAAAGACTGTTATATCCTCTAACTACACTAGGACACATGAGAGCTTCAAATCACGGAGGATGGAGTTCATGGCTTGTTGGAAAGTAGCTGGAGCATTACAAAGTCCTTGCGGCTTTTGTGTAGGCTCAAACAATCCTTCAGAAGTGATGAGGGCAGCCTTATGTCTATCTTTGGGGGAGAGATCAACTTGCCAGTACCCAGAGGCTAGGTCCATAGCAGAAAAAAAACTTGGAGCCCCCAAGGCAGTTGAGAGCATCATTGATGCAAGGTAAGGGATAGGAATCCTTTTTGGTTAAAGAGTTCAGCCGTCAATAGTCCATCAAAATACAATGACCTCCATTCTTCTTCTTCAGTATGAGCAAGGGGGAAGCCCATGAACTTTGGGAAGGAGCAAGCAGTCCAGCATCTAAAAGTTGCTTAAGCTCTTTAGACACCTGAGCATCTTCTACTAAACTGTGGCAGCAGGTTTAGCACGGAAGGGAAGAGCATCACTGGTATCAATCTGGTGAATGACGCCTTTGACTAACCCATAATATGTGCTGTCTTTAGAAAAGATATCCGCAAACTTATCCAGTAGGTCAAGCACATCTTTCTGCTGAACCAGAGACAGCTGCAGGAAATCTTGGGCAGTGAACAAGGATAGGACTTGAGGCTTGTCTTCAGGTAAATTCAAGTCTTGGAACGTACCAAAGGGATGTGGAGAAGGATGTCAGGAGACATTAACAACTTACCATAGCCAACAGCCTGTCCTCTAGATACATGTATAGGGAGAGCAGTTAAGTTGGCAACCAGCAATTGAACAGGGTCTTTATTAGAGATATCCAAGATTCCTGGACAGAGATAGGGTTTGATGCACCCTAGCGAGGGAGGAGAGTATAACTCTAGGAATGAATGTTTGGGAAGCTCATACAATATTTGGGAGTCTAGGATAGTTTGAGACCCAGGCAGAATAGTCACAGCAGAAGTGGCCAAGAGAGGAATCCCTTCTGACATGGGGCAAACCATAGGAGGACACTTCATGTTAGAGGAATGGGTTTGGTATTTTAAAGTAAAAACACCAGTAGGATATTCCAAGGCACATGTCTTGAGGCGCTTCCTGGAAACTTTAGCTGGCTCTTCAAAGATCAGAGTGACTTTGTATCCCAAGATAGAGAGGAAGCCTTCCTTTAAGTTGATGATCCTGTTATATTCCCTAAGGAATTGAGTACCAACTAGCAGGTCATAGCTCTTGTTCTCCAGGACAACAACAGGCACTGCCAATAGTAGCTTGCCAAACAGCATAGGAAGAGCAGAATAAGCTCCTATAGCCTGATTCATGGATAGCCCAGCTGCTCTATATGACTGATGATAGTTAAGGTTGAGGGCAAGTTTGAGCTTCTTGACAAGCTTTGAGGAGACAACATTCACAGAAGATCTGGTGTCCAAGACGTTCTTAATCTTCACCTTTTGGATGGATATTTCCACACGAGTGGTAGTACAGCCAAAGGGAGGAAGGACAGCCAGGATGTCTTGGGCTTCCGCCAGTTCTTTGTCCCATTTTTCAATCATGCATCTTAGGCCCGGAAATTCCTTATAGACTGTCTGGAGAGGATGCAAGACTGAAACATTTTTGAACACAGCGTCAGCAACCTCAGAAGCTTCTTCAGAAGACTTGACAAGCACAGGAGATCTCTTGGCTTGGGTGAGGTAAGGGCAAGAGACAACCTCCTTGGCTTCAGGCAGAGGCTTGGCAGTTGTTGTAGTTTTCCCAGAACGTAGCTTATAGGGGAGTGCAATAGTTTTAGGGACAGCAAGAGCTGAATACCCATAGGCGTTGGGATCTTCCATATCAGAATTATCCATACAGAGTCATCAGAGATGTTGCAGAATAGCAGCAGAATAAGAGGAGCCTCAGTTCAGCAGGCTCAGAGTCAGCAATGGTGGGGAGAATTAAAGAAGCTGGGAAGAATTGTCAACCAAGAGCGTCTCTGCCTCTAGGTTGACTGTTCTTTTCCCGCCTGTTCCTTGGGATCATCTCCTTCAACTCAAGAATTGGTGCAGACTTGGGAATGGTGACCTATTTGTCCACAGTTATGGCAGCCCTGTTGTTTAGGAGGATTCTGCAAGTTTATGGTAAGGATATGTGGCCCACGTGAAGACAAACCAGAGGTAGAGGCAGCACAATTTTCCTGCACAACTGCCCCAGAATGGGTAAGGTGCAAATCCTACAACAGTGTCTTTATGCTCTTCATGGAAGAAAGCATGGCTTTATAGGCCTTGAAGTGAAGACACAGGAGCTGGTTAACCTTGAGGGCTTGAGTGCAAGCCATGTATGCTTCATGTGTGATCAACTGGCAGCTTGTGATCAGTTGTGTCCTTCTATGTAGAATTTATATGAAAATTCAGCTAGGGTCTCCTTTGGTTTTAAGGCAATGTGCATGAAGGCGTCCTTCTTCACTTCTAAACTAAGGTCACCACCAAAATTTTCAATCAGAAGCTGCTTCATATCTTCCCAGGTTTCAATGGTGGGCAGCTCTGGCACAACTACCTCTTGGTAGGTTGGGTGTAGACAGGTCAGAATGTGCTCCTTCTTGACTTCATCTGAGGCTCTTCTCATGGCAGTTTCATAGATAGTTAGGAAAGCTGCAAAGGTTGAGGTTTTGGGGTTAAAAGCTTGCTTAAAGGTAGGCTTGAAATGTGTTTCTGGAGTTGGGCCACCATTGTTGCTATCAAGTACATTTATGCGTGGGGAGAATTCTGCTTCTGATTTGGTGGGGGACTTCCTGGCCCACAGCTGGCAAACATTATCTTCAAGGGTAGTCAAGGTGTCAGCAGTGCAGGTGCCCGTATTATTAGCAAGGGCGGTCTGTTGCTCAGTAACATTCAGGCACTGACCCTGTGCAGTTACTACCAAGGACAGTTCAGCCAGCCGGGAGGTAAGAGACGGACCCACCAAAAGGCAAGGGGCAAACCTGTTGTTCAAGGAATCAATTAACTCACTCATTTCTTGTACATATTTATCAAGTTCAGAATGGTCTTGTTTCAAATGATCTGGCTTGTTGACTAGAGCTATCAACTCTCTAGCACAGTGAATGTGGGGGGCTTCTGATAAGCCAGGGCAACAACCATCTTTGCCCATAACTTCAGGTGGACTAACTACAGACGACATTGCCTCACGCAAAGTAGCAACCTCTTGTTGTAATTCAGCAACCTGAGCTGTCAGAGCAAGCACTTGAGGGTCAGGCTGGGGGCTTTGATAGGGTGATCCTGACTGCAGGTGGATGCTCTTAACTCTCAAATGATGTCCCATAGCCTATGTTCCCTATCCGCTAACTCATCAGATGAAGGAGAACGTGGGGCATCTGATTTGGAGGTAGACTGTTTATTTACTTGAGTCTGGAGCTTGGTGATGATGGTGGTGGTGGCAGCAGCAGCTTTTTCTTGATCAAAGTCCTTGCCAAGTTTGCAGAGGCCCTTTGCAGCATGGACTGCTACTTGCTGCAACTGGTCAAAGGAATAAGCACTGAACTTGTTAAGTTGTTGTACAAGTTGTTCAAAGTTGGTGAGATAGGCGCTTAAAGTAGAGTCTACTTGGGCACACTAGAGTTGTTCCAGTTGGTGGAACTCATGAAGGCGCTCTCTGACATACCTGGGGAAAGATTGGTGCATTTTTTCAATGAAAGTGACCAAATAAGACTGGGAGGTGACAGAGTTGCACTGATTGTCAGATACTAAGGAAAACAGGGAATGAATCCACTTTTGGTAGGCTGCAAACTGATCCCAGCAATGAGTAACAGCTGCTTGTAGGGACAAAATCTCCTGGATGTGGAGCCCTAACACCATCTGGTGGTGGGCTAAGGCGGGTTGTACAAAGGATGACAATAGGTGCTCAGCAGAACCAGCTGCTGAGAGGAGATGTTGAGGAAATTGCAGAGCTACAATCAATTTGTAGTATTCTTCACAATTAAACTGAAGCTGGAGGCGAGGGATGGCCCCATCACAGGCTATCCCAAGGGCTACTTCCATGACTTGTTCCAAGTCAGGGGTACCCAAAGGGTAGGCCACTAGGCGGGGACTACTCCCAAGTTTCAGCACAGTAGGGATAATAGGCGGGTTGGCGATGTCTTCTTCAATAGGAGGACTGTTAATTTCAGGCAAAGTTGGCTCTTGTATAGGTGGAAGCAAAGGTCCTGAAAACATAGTTGCAAAGGGGGTAACCAAGGGGCTTACAGCCCCTGTAGTGAGAATCATTTTTGTTGTTATCTGAGGCGCAGCACAGAGTCACAACAGGAAATCCTAACCCTATGATTGGATTTGTACTAAGTCTTGGTTAGAATGGCAAGGAAGGCTATGTGATTACCTTGTGGCCCTGGATGAATAATATCTACTAGACGTGGCTAGAGAGGCGCCAAAGTACGTGGAGAAACAAAGACAAAATGTGAATAGAACTAAATTTTATTGGAAAATAGGAAATGAAATATATAGTGGTTTACAATACCACAAAACAATACCAGGACAGTAAGATCACTTGCCACAGGCATTAGTGGGGCAAGTGAGTTGCGCAGGATCAGGAAACTGAACAATTGTATTTCCCATTTCAGAGCCAGCCTCATTTTGAAGGGAAAAAGCAAAAGAAAGAGATTCATCCTCAAAATAACCCAACAAAGGCAAAATCAAAACATGGTGAATGGCAGCATTCACAACAGACTGGCTGCAAAAGAAAAACCCCCATGTAGACTGGGCAAGCTTGGTATTGACCATCAAATGCAAAGGTGTCAATCACCAGATCTACCCTGACTCAGTGGACCAACTCCTATGCAACCATGTCTTTGTGTGCATCACAGAGACCCTGGACAAGAAGGAAAACCTGAAGGCAATTGAATGGGACTTCTGCCAGTACAAGATCATATACTTCAAAGATCACCAGGAAACCTCCACGTCTCAGGATTGCAAAATTGTGGCCTGCCATCCAGAAATCTTCAAGGAGGCTCTACCCAGGTTGCCACCTGAGAAACTCATCCAACACTCCATCCAACTCAAGGGAGCGGTACCTAAGGTGCAACCCATTTATTGCCTCACCCCAAACAAGGACAACGCCCTGTGTGCTTACCTCAAAGAGGCATTAGAGAAAGGACTTATCTGCCCCTCGCAGTCCCCTTTTGGTGCTGATGCATTCTTTGTAGCAAAGAAACATGGTACCCTACGCTTGGTCACAGACTACTGAGCCCTAAATGAAGTTATCATCAAAAATTGCTACCCACTACCACTCATTGATGACCTCTTTGATGCCTTGGGAGGTGCTACGGTCTTCTCTAAGATTGATCTGACTGCAGGCTATAACCAGATCTGTATCAAGGAAGAAGACATTCCCAAAACAGCAACCCAAACCTAAATACGGCTTGTACAAGTGTATGGTACTTAACTTTGATATGACAAACGCCCCGTCCACCTTTGTAACCTTCATGAACAAGGTGTTTGCTCCCCACATTGGCAAGCATGCCCTGGTATACCTAGACAACATCATTATCTACAGCCCCTTGGTGGAACAGCATCACAAGGACCTAGAGGCAGTCTTTGCCATCCTAGCACAACATAAGCTACTAGCCAAACCCTCCAAGTGCCAGTTTTTCTGCAAACAACTACCCTTCTTGGGACACATAGTTTCAAAAAGACGGCATTAAACCTGACAGCCAGAAGATCCAGGCTATTTGCAAAATGCCACTGCCAAAGGACAAGTCAGAACTTTGCACGTTACTGGGGATGGTTGCCTATGTACAACAATTCATACCCAACTGTGGTGTCCTAACTGCACCTCTGTCCGCCATTACTGGCGCAAAATCTAAGTTTGTATGGACCCCCCCAATGAGACCTCTGTTTCAGACGCCTTAAAGAGAAAATCACATTGACACCCATCCTTCAATATCCCAGAAGTGATGTGGAATATCAAATGGAGGCAGACGCCTCTGACACATCCATTGGAGGGGTACTACAAATCAAAAACAATGATGGTGATTTCCTACCTGTGGCCTATGAATCATGCAAGTTGACAGATGGCAAGTACCAGTATCCCATACATGACAAAGAACTATTGGCAATTGTGCACTGCCTAGTCAAATGGCGTTACTACTTAGAACAACAAGAAGAGTTCACAGCCTTGACAGGCTACAAATCAATCATCTACATCAAAACCCAAGCAAACCTATCCCCTAGACAAGCCCAATAGATGGAGCTTCTGGAAAGGTTTACCATGCTCATACAGTATAAGCCGGGCCCAGAGCTGATTATGGCTGATGCGCTGTCACAACTATACATCAGAGCCATAAGGGGAAAGAATGGGCTTGACCCAGACTGGCCTCTCCTGGTGTTGCGTACAAAAGACAAAGGATTTTCCCCTGGTACTACAGATATAACAAGAGAAACTGTCATTAAAAATGAGCACCTATTTGCTGACGTCTATGGAACCCTACACCAAAAAATGTCTGATGGGACAACCATCTCATACATTCCCACACATCAGCAAGTTGATACCATATTGCGTTACCACAGAGACCTGGGCCACACAAAGAGTCATAACCTTTACAAAATCCTAAAACACAAGGCCTGGTGGCCAACCTTATATTGAGACGTTCAAGAAGTCTTGGACCAGTGCAAAGTGTGTGAAAAATTTGCAAGGAGTGAGACCCTGCCTAAATCAGTACTACCCATCTGCACACAACTACCATTTAAAGTGTGGGCCCTGGATATTGTGGGGCCTATGCCTGGGAAACATAATGACAAAAGTACATTAATACTGCCTTCAACTTTGCCACGCGGTGGCCAGTAGCCCAAGCAGTTAAAATACATACCGGCAATAACGTACGACGCTTCATAGGAAAAGAAATCATCAGCAAGTTCAGAAAGCCAAAACTCCTGATAACCAATGGAGGCAAATAATTGACCTCTGAAGATACATATGTATACCTCACCAATAATGGGGTCCAGCACACAGTGACAACACCTTATCATCCTCAGGCCAATGGACGTGTGGAGCAGCTGAATGGCAGCCTTGTGCAAGCCTTGGTCAAGCTCACTGTTGGTAGACCTGAAGACTGATATAACCAGCTACCAGCTGCACTACTTGTATGCCAAACCCAGGTGAACAGATCCACTGGCAAAAGCCCCTTTGAGCTAGTTTATGGAACACAACCCAATATCATCTAGGCGCTATCAGGACCTAAGCTGGAGATGCCAGACAAGGTTCCTCCCCGCTCAGATCCCCAGGTCATACAGGCCAATAGCAACCAATTGGAAAAGGAAGAAAAGTATCTACAAAAGACCTTCACCACCATCAAAGACAGACACAAGGTTGGCAACAAAGTCTTAGTTATGAATACCAACAAGAGTAAACTGCAACCAGAAAAAGTTGGCCCTGCCATCATCCTAAAGGTAAACAAAAACAACAATTACATTGTGCAAGGAATTGGGAGACGTAAACAGGACAAAGTCCTCCACCACAAGTGCCTCAAACCCTGCAAGGTAAGATAAAAGCAATGAGAGACCATGCTATCCGCCACTAAACAGCAGTTAGTCCAGTATAGCGCCTGGGCTCCCAACAACCTCCCTTACAACCTGCCCCCAGAGGAGACTGACCCTCAGCCAGGGGAGGGTGTCAAACCAGAAGGCTCAACCCGCCAGCAAGTTTCTGAGTAAGCAGGTTTGTGACCCGCAACCCAAATATTTATTTACCTGAAGCCAAGTTAGTAAGACAACTCAAATTACAAAATACAATAACATGAACAGAAGCTGATCTTCCCTGGTGGATAACTTGTTTTGGAGCTTGACTCATTACAAGGATCAAGCCACCCCCTTAACCAGCCAACTGTGTTATCAACACAATCATGTTCCTTTTATCCTTGATTCACAATAACTATAAAATCACTATATCTCAATAAAGATTATTATCTAGTTTCTAAATACTTTTCCCCTTGTAACTCTGCTAAAACAGCACAGTTACTGTGACGGTCCACATTTTTGGTGGTTTGCAGGCGGGGCTTATGTTAGCCAAGTGGAAGTTTAGTGACTTCTGTTGAAGAAGTAGCTGTAGGACTGATCTGATCTGTTGGAGACTTAAATGAGCTGGCTGAAGGATCATAAGATGATGAAGAACTGGTGGTCCAGAGAAATGAGCCAAGATTTTGCCAAATTGATTTGCCAAGGTGGTAAAATGTGGAATGTTTTGCCTTGTTTTAGTAGTAAACTCAATAAGGAATGTGGATAGAAGTGTGGGTAAGATATTTATTTATTAAGTTCCTAGGATAGATGAAGGTATGTTGCTATGAGAGCTGGATACAAAGTTGTTTTGTTGGGACGTTTTCCTTGGACTTTAAAAGATTTTTAAAAATATGGGGAAAACGTTGAAGAGGTCCAAAAAGAACAATTTAAATAGTATTCTACTATTTAAATGGGTTTAGGTTGAATGCAGGGAAGACTGGTGCCAGAATAAGGGACCGGTTAACGCTTTGGTGCGTGAAGAGTTGTTGCTTTGAGCGGTTTGAGCTGTGGAAATTATTTTCCTAGTTGGATCCCAGTGGAACTTTAGAAATGGTTTATTTCTGCGCTCTGCATTTATTGGTTGATTTCTGGCAGGTTTTCTGATGAAAACAATTAGTTGGAAGCCAAAAGCTTAAAGTATAAGCAAGGAAATAGTGAATTAATACTTTAAGCTTTTGAGAAAGTAAGTAGGTAAGCTTAAGTTATTATAGTAACAAGTGAGCGGTAATGATTTAAGCTTCTGAAGAAAGCCATTTTGAAGGCGGAACCGTTGGGAAAAGAACACTCTAAGAAGGTGGCTGGCTGGAAAGTTACATGGTCTCTTTGGAGGTCTTTCTGGGTCTTTTTGGAGGTCTTTCCCAGGCTTTTTGAGTTTCTGCCAAGAGGTTTTGGAAGCCTTTTGATCACCAGCAGGATCTTGGTTATACTTATACAAGTGGAATAACAAGGCCACTAGAGCTATAAAGAGATCTGAAGCCCAAGATAACAGAGCAGGAGCCCAAGAATAAGAAGCTGGATCCTAAGCGCGGCGCCAGAGTCCAAGTTTAAGGTGCAGGAGTCCAAGTCTAAGGAGCAGACGTCCAAGACTAAGGTGCAGGAGTCCAAGTACAAGGAGTCCAAGATATTATTAGAGGACTCCAATTATTGTCAAATCCATATTGTTTCCTTGACTCTCTGGGCCATATACCAGAAGGTTTCTAAGGGGATCTTCCTTCTGAGAGTGAATAAAAGCTCATTTTGACCCCTATACATATTTCTGAGATAAATTTTCCCTTACTAGAGAATTACAATCCCTTCCAGCTGGTCCCTGGCTACAATCCAGGACACACTTTGGGGACTGGTGGACAGGAACCCCACATTTGCAACATTTACATATATCACTATTCAAAGGGCATATCAAAATAGCATTAATGGCGCAATTTCCGACAGCTGTTGACCTTCAATGTAGAAGCAGTCAGTAAACTCAGCAAATGTTTTTTAGGTTTGAAGGCAATATGCATGAAGGCATCCTTCTTAACCTCTAAGCTAAGGTCACCTCCAAACTCCTCAATGAGAAGTCACTTCATATCTTCCCAAGTAATTATGGACAAGAGTTCAGGGACCACAACCTCTTGAAAGGTAGGATGCAGACAGGTAAGGATGTGTTCCTGCTTAAGATCATTCATAGCCCTTTGTATGGCAGTTTAATAGATTGTCAAGAAAGCAACAATGGTGGAGGTTTTAGGATCAAAGAATTGCTTGAATGTGGGTTCATAGTTGGGATCAATAGACAAAGAGGTAGACTGAAATTTTCACCCTGATTAAAAACATTGATATGGGGCTTCCCTTCAAACTCAGATTCAGCAGCAGGTTGTCTAGCCCACAGGAGTCAAAGGATTTCTTCCAAGATGTCTAGAGTAGAGCTGTTCTGTCCTTTAATGTCCCTGTTGGTTGTTGCAACAGTTCCAAGCTCATCAACTTGCATCTGCTGTACAGCCAAAGTAGCCACAATCTCATTGAAACAGGTAGCTAAAGCAGTAGCCTGAGACGCCAAATGATTAACCTGTTCATTTATTGTTTAATTTAGGCAGGTAAGGTTCTGAACTTCTTGTTCTGCACATCTTGTCTGTCAGCAACGTCATTGATCACCGCTGCCAGGTTATCTAAGGCAAGGGCACAATTGATGTGGGGTTGCTCCACCAGACTAGGGCAGCATCCTCAATCTTCATGGACGGGAACATCATTGGCCTCTGCCTCTTCTTTGCCATCATATTCAGAGGAAGAATCTTCTTGGATGGAGAGGCTTTGACAGAGGTACAAAATCTCACCTTATATCATAGCTACTTGATCTGTCAGGGTGGTGATGCAAGGGTCAAGCACAGACTCTGCTGGAGGAGGATTGGAAAAAGAGGCCTGTTGTTAGGTGGTGGCTTTGAGTTCAGCTATGGCCTCCCAGACCTTAACCTCAAATGCAGAAGGGATCTCAGCAGAAGTTGTAGGTGGTATCACTTCTATCAAGGCTACCTTGTTGTCAATGTAATTCTGCACTTGACGTAGAGTATTGCCTAGAGTGGCCTTTTATAAGCCATATTGTTGGGGTAGCTGATGACTCCAATTGTCCACATGTGCCCCAATCAACTCTAGCTGAGAGTTGATGTGTTCACAGAACTGATTGAGCTTTCCAGACAAAGTCTTGAAGTCTTGTCAATACTTCAAGAGGGTTGCTTTAATTTTTTCTTGTCAAGTAGCTTGATGGTCATCTAATTCACACAGCTGATCCCTAATATATCCTGGTAGAGAGGATCAGAGTGTGTTTAGTGACAAGGTCAGTAATTTTGGGAGGCCAATGAATTACATTGGTTGTCAGAAATGCAAGCAAAAAAACTGTGCATCAATCCTGATAATCCATGTTCTGTACATGATTGTTGGTTACAGCAGACGCCACAGAAGACAGGAGTTGGTCTTGAGAGCCCAGCGCTAATTGGTGGTGCTACAAGGCAGTCTGGATAAATTGGTTTACCAGCACGTCAATGGTTTCCATGGATTCCATTAAATCAGGGGGGAGGCCAAAAAACTGCAAGAAGGAGTACAGGTCTTTGGAATCATAGAAGGCCAAAGACAAGGAATTTTATGCATGGCCACCGCACCAGTATGAAGGAGGGAACGCACGGCAGTGCAAGCTTGTTCATAGTCAAGAGAGAACTCTGGGAGGGGGCCCACAAAGGCCCGGGTGACAACACCATTACCATAGGCATACTGGGAGAGTTGGTAATATCTTCTTCAATTGGGGGACTAGAAACTTTAGGTTGTTTGGGTACTTCAGAAACAAAAGGGGAAGGACCAGAGAATGTGTGGAGGAACAGAGTAACCAAGGGGCTTGCAGTCCCTGTAGTGAGCACCATTTTTTGTGTTTTTCTCCTGGGGACAACATCCAGGAGGACACAGCAGTAAATCTTTATAACAAAAGATCTGAAGTTCAAAGCTAGTCTTGGGTTAGCCTTCAGGGAAAAATTAAGGACACATACCTTAATTTTCTGGAATACAAGATGAGGACTTCCTTTTGGCAAAAAGGAAAGGAAAAAGTTCAAAGAATATTAAAGCCAACACAAATGTGGATAAACTTGTCTTTATTAGGAGAAATAATTCTACTTAAATAGTTGACAAGGGATGATGATCACTCATTAGATAGACAGAGTGGCTGAGGAGGTCACAATGGGGTGAGGTCATACCAGGATCAGACAAAGACAGGTAGGATGTTCCAGATGGGTGGACATTAATGTTGACCCATTTATGAAAGGCAAGGAAATCCCAAAGTCAAAAGCAAAACCTACCAAATCTTTGCACATATCATTATTCCAAGGCTATATTGAAATAGCATTAATGGCACAATTTCTGAAAGTTACCATATTTTATTCTTGCCGTTTACCAAATCAGCTTCAGATCTTTCAGGCCTCCTGTCCCTCCACCCGCAGTTTATTGTCCTCCTGGTGCTCCATTTGATCCTGTCTATTATACAGAATACCCTTTGGAGCCCAAATACAAGGAATTTACCCTTGATAATATACTTAAAGCAGATCCCCTGGCCCAACCAAATTTGTGAGTAAGATTTAATGGACAAGGTCCTAAATTATACCAAGTCCACCCTTTTCAAATACAAGTACAACTTCTTGTCCATCTATCAATCAGACATGGAGCCGCCAATTACCCCTAAACCCATGCCTACGTCTGCACTCAAACATCCCATGATCCACTACAACAAGCTATTTGGGATTGTGTATATCATCCTCTCTGGAGTGATTGACACCATAAAACCGGCTGCCAGGTTGTGGTCCTGGGTAGGGAAGTCCTTCCTTTACCTTTTTAAGTTAGCTCCTATCTTGTGGTGGTCTTTGCCCACAAAAAACCTGGCCCAGGTGATCCCAGAAAATGACAGCTCAGCTTCCCAAGCTTGGATCCTTGATAGAGGGAAAAGCAACAATTGTCACAAATATAAGCATCCTTATTATTCTTCTTATTTGGCTTTTAACTGAAAGAAGATAACCCTGGAATGAAAGAGATGGTCTGCAGCTAAGACTATGAGAAGTGAAAAGTGTGGAAGTGATCACCAGATGGCAACAAGTTTAACACCAAGATTGCTTTCCTGGAATCCAATCTCATAAAAGCTCACATAAAGAATTCCTTGTTATCAGAATTTTTGGATATTGACTAATTAACAGTTTCAACCAATTAACATGGGCCAGCTGTCAATCACTCTTTGGAATGGTTTCAACAGAATGATGCAGGCTGCAGGCTGCAGGATCAATTAATCAATGATCAAATCATATCCTGGTATCAACAAATTCATGGATTGTAATTAATGATCAGGAACATGCAATTACTGCTCATTAATTATTTCCCATCTACCAGCACCTCAATATACACTTCAAAGTAATTACTATTCTAAACTTTAATTGTATTCTAGAACAAGAGGGCTGTCATAAGAACCGTCATCTGCATTATGTCTAGCAGAGTCCAGCATGGACTGGGCCGCTGGGCCAAACACTCTAAGATAAAAGGCCCTTAGCCCATTGTATTAGAGTAGCTCTGATTAGTGTAACAATCATCTTGTGAACTAGTAGCCAACCACT
Source organism: Entomophthora muscae (assembly GCA_014839935.2). Taxonomy (NCBI): domain Eukaryota; kingdom Fungi; phylum Entomophthoromycota; class Entomophthoromycetes; order Entomophthorales; family Entomophthoraceae; genus Entomophthora; species Entomophthora muscae. Next base: position 14,528 of record QTSX02003867.1, on the reverse strand, counting down.
GGCTAGCTAGCCCTGGATAGTGGCCCAGGCAGGCATCTGAAAAGAGATTCAGCTGTGTGGTGTGTCTAGAACAAACTCAGTAAACCAATAAAGTTGTCAAGCAAGCTTCCACAAAATCCACCCAGAAAAGGCCGGTCCTCCTGCTGTGTTGACCTAATGCTACTTCACTCTCTTCCTAGTGTTTTGAGCTAACTCAGATAAAACGCGGGCAGGTGGGCTGCCTTAAAGCCAGTCCATTAGAATAAAAGACTGATGATTCTGTATTGACTTGATTGATCCAAATCTTATTTTCTTAATGAAATCATCTCTTAGGCTTTATTAGTAGAGCAAAAGATGATACTGCTGTCATACAGTATTAATCCTATAGTAAAATATAGAGATAACAAACTATGAACCATATCCATAAGTAAGAAAAAACATCCCAAATCCTCCAGGCCTTGGGCCCAGTCAGACTTGTTACTTCTTCTGACAACTAAGTCACAATTTCTGTACTTTCCTAATGTGAAAAGACTTTGGATATTATCTGGCAGATGATAAAATAATACAGTCTGCAGATTTTCTGACACCCGTCATGTGTAAAAGAGTCAGACTGGGATAATAAAAAAGCAAGCATGAATTTCCTGGATCCTCTACAAGCTGGCATTGTTGTCAATACTTTTTAAGAAGCTGTTTGTTTTGAAGCCCCAGTATTGAGGGGGCTTAACACACTTTATTATTTGTCATGGAAGTTAGGTTTGAGTTGATTCCTGAGCCAAAGGGTTCATCAGAAGACTAGGAATAATTGTAATCTCCAAAAGTGTTTACAGTGATCTACATGTGTTGCTGAACAAAAAAGTAATCATTTCAATTAGAGCATAATAAATAGAGAAAGTTTTGATCCCATTGATGTAAGGGCACAAATTGATAGCAATTATTGTGAGAGTGTGACCGTACTACAGTCACATTGGGCTGTGGTTTCACAAAGAGGTTGAATTATGATGAATTTCATAGGTTGAAATTCAAAAAATAGGATTGGCCTTGGAGAGATTTTACAGTGTAGTAATGGAATACCCAGGAATCAATTAGGCTGTACTAATTGAGGGCCAAAATGAAGATCTGAATGGTTCAGATTATGATACTAGGTGTCTCAAACCGTCTAATTAACCATGGAGGTTAATTGATACCCAGGAATCAATTAGGCTATACTAATTGAGGGCCGTACTGAATAATCTGAATGGTTCAGATTATGAGACAGGTGTCTTAACCTGATTAATTAACTGGGAAGGTTAATTGATTGATACCCTGGAATATGATTGATGAGGATTTAATCATAGGGCCAAAATGGGCTTGACTGTGTCAAGTGAAGACTTGTTGTCTTCAAACAGATTAATTAACTGGGAAGGTTAATTAATATATGCTTGGAATATAATTAATGAGGATCTAATTATGTTGTTTAATTGCTTTGACTGTATCAAGAAGTTTGGTTAAGGTTAGCCTAAATTAAACCCCCAATTTGTGGTTTAAAAGCGCTGTTTCTGCAAATTAATTAGATTAAAAGCACCGCTGCGCCGCCTAATGGATTTTTGAAGCGTCACTATGAAATTTTTTCAGGTGCTGGGGCGCTGCCTGGGAAAGTTCCTGGGCGCCGCGGTGGCGCCTGGTTTGAGTTTCAAAGTGTTTTAATGGGGTTTTAACGCAAAAACCATTGAATGTAAAAATAACTAAATGTAGACAATGGTGTCTATGAATTCAGGATTGATCAGCTGGTTCCCAGTTGGAACAAGGATAGCTTGGATCAGGAATAAGTATATTCCACAGGGGTTTGGCGCTAGAAGTCTGGAATGCTTCAAGCCAAAGCAATACATTTCCACGGAAAGAATCAGGTGATTCTGGAATGTATTAGGACACATTCTTATAGGTTAAGAGTGTGAAGATCTTTTTGGTAAAGATCTGGATTGGATGACACTGTTATGTCATAGACCATGTGATAGGAATCCAGGTGTGATTCTGGAACCAGAGGGGTTTTCAGCCAAATGTACCCTGATTGGTATATAATAGAAACATGATAATAATTAAATAAAAAATGATGCTTATGTGTGACGATGGTTGCTTTCCCCTCAATCTTTTTATGCTTTGTGTTTTTGGCTTTTAACTGAAATAAGACTACCATGGAATGAAAGAGATGGTCTGCAGCTAAGACTATGGGAAGCAAAAAATGTGGAAGTGATCACCAGATGGCGACAAATTTAATGCCAAGATTGCTTGCCTGGAATCCAAGCTCATCAAAGCTTACATAAAGGATTCCCTGTCAAACCGTAAAAGAGTCAGACCAGGATAATGAAGAAGCAAGCATTAATTACCTGGATCTGTCACAGAGAGGTAGCTAACCACTAATTTAAATGATAAGAAAGTGAGCCAAGAAATAGCTGATGATGCATCAAGGCAGGTTGAACAAACATTAAGAAGGTTCTTGTAGCATTCAAAGAGAAAGTGTGAAACTGAGCCAGACCATTCACAATCATTATCAGTAGTATTCAGGGCTGTTGAATCCAGAGCTTAATGTCCTTGTAGTGATGTTGCAGCTGAGATTACTTCCCTGCCTGCTAACACATCTCACAATACACAGGGGGTGCTAGCAGAGACGCCTCATAATGTGACTAACGGTATGGATCAATATGAGGGAAATGGCAAATTACAGGAACTATCTTCTAATTAGGAGTAAAGCCAATATGACACACTGATCCCTTACTCAAGATATTCCTAACTCAAACCTTATGTCAAACTTGCCACTGTGCCACCCCCTGATGGACCTGTGGCTTCTTGATATAGTATATTGATTATGATTTTCTCTAATAAACTACATCTTATTACTATTATTGTCCTTTCTATCTAGACTTCTGTCTTCCCCAATCTAAATATTGAACTTTTATTGGTTTGGTTTTAACAGTGAGCACTATTTTTAGGTACATTTTGTTACTTGACATGGAAGAGAACTCAGATGTAAGTACTAAAGCCAGAACCTTAAGTCTTGTGTATCTAAGACTGTTTGATCTGGGTATGAATAAAAATGATATTTATAGAAAATGAAAGATGATCACTGAAGATCCAATGTCAAAATCAATTAGTTCTATGAACTTAATTTTATTGGAAAAGGGCTAAGGAATTTATACCAGGAAGTTTGATCCTAGTAGCCTTAGTAGAGGAAATCCAAGTGGTGAGAGGCAGGTAAGGACTTGGGAATTGACGTCAATCCATAGTTGAACAAGAGGAACACCTTGTGTTTTAAAAAAATAGAATTTCTTTTGCACTTACCAATTAGCAAGCCATCAGTCACTAGGCAAATCAAACCCCCTAATAATTCGAATTCACTACAGCAGCTGATAAGAAATAGAAGGGTTGAAGTTAAGAAAATTCAAAAGTGTCAAAATGTTAGCCAAATAAATAGATGAAACCAAGGAACTTAGTCAAAAAATATAGCTGATCCAGAGTCAAAACTCTAAAGATTCCATCAAGAATTTCTTAATGGTAAGTGCGGCAGGAAATCCTGGATTCTACACAGCCTCCAAGGAGAAGCTTCTCAAGTATGGTGTCCGAGCACCTGAAAACAACCCTCATATGTATTGGCCAATTTTGAGACCACTACTCAAAAGGGGGTACCAAAACTTCATGATAATCCCCCAAAAAATTACAAGTCAGAAAGGTAACCAGTGCTCAACTTGAACCACCTAAGATAGGAAGTCAAGATGCATCAATTCAAGTCTGGCATGCTATACATCACAGAGGAAGGCTTCTATTTATGGAGCAGATAATTTTTCAGGAAATTTGCCAACATAGTGAAAAGTCTAAAGAAGCCCTTGATGCTATAAAAACGTATATATTATTTAAAAAATATTACCTATACTGATTATTTCTTTAATGAAACTTGCCTAATGTAACAGTGAGATAGTACAATAAAATTTAAAAATCTACAGCTAAATTTGATAAAATGGTAATGGATTATAAGACCTGATTTATTGTTTATTCGTATAAATTTATAGAATAAGGAAGAAGGTTGCGGCAAGAACAGCAGCCGAGGAAACAAGAGACACAGCACGGGCATTGCTGGTTACAGTGAACTTGTATTTGGTAGTCTCGTTTTTGGCAGCACCACAAATGAATTTAACATCGACATCAAAGGTTACGAGACTCTTTATGTTAGCAGACTCGTGAGCGTTAGGAGGGGATATGTAGACCTCGAAATCAGTCTTCTTGCCTCCCTTAAATTTGATAGCTTTAAGCTTGAAGACAGGAATTTTGAAGTGACCAGGAAATTCGGGACTAATGACATCTAGCGTTTTTAGTGCATCTAACTTGGCAATAAAATCATCTCTCTTAGTCTTGCTTCCATCCATTGCATTGATTGCTGTATTAAATTCTTCTAGTTTTTGTTTAACATCTGAAGACACAGCAAGCTTTTTGAGTTCTAATTTTGTAAGATTCCCTTTAACAAAATCTACAGATTCAGTTAGACTTTTTCCGAAAGCCTCTTTTAAATCGGTAAAAGCTTGGGTAAGAGTTGTTCCATCGACAGTAGATCCTTCGAGTTTCATTGAGAATTTGGTTATTTCTGCTTTGACAGACTCGGTCAAGGTAGCAATTTTAGCATTTGCAAATTCATCTTTAAACTTTAGAACTTCTAAATTAGACGTAAGATCAACTGTATTTTGACCTCCAATTTGGTTTTCGAGATTTTCTACCTTGTCCAGGAATTCTTGATGGTGAGTAAGACTTTGATTTACTATATCATTTATATCGGCTACGTGTTTAGTAACAATAGTATTTGAGGCGCTTGTAGTATCATTTTTTCCAAACTTGGGGTAAAGATAAGGAAGATCATAGGTTTCACCATTGGCTTTAACATCAATTTCGGCCTTCTGTTCGCAAGTTCCAAGCTTCAAGACGTAGTTGAGATTGTCTTTAATCTCAATTTCTTTGGTACCTCTGGACGCGGTAGAAGAGGTAGCTGAGACCAAACTCAAGGCAGAGAGCAAGAAATTAAAAGTGTTCATTGTTGGGAGATTGATGTGGGGTCTCCTTTGCTTAAATACCCTCGTGTTAGCCTAGGCTCACCACTCCAGCCAATCATGTTAAGGAATAGTGTAAAATTTCCTGCCCTTGAAGTCAAAACAAAACCTATTAAGACAATGACTTAGCACTTAATATTTTATTTAACTTTCGGTTAAAATTTATTTAAGCCCTGTTACACTTGACAACCCTAATTGGAGTGGCAGTTGAGAATATATATTTGTGGGTCCACTTCTAACCCAGTAGAGCAATGTGATGGGCTCACTAGGGGGTGGGCTTATCGTAATGTCACGTGCTATTCTTTAGGGGAATGGGATATCTTTTTTTTGATGGGAACATTAGGGGAATGGGATATCATCTTCCATGAAACGTAAATTCTAGATGCTTATTCTACCCTATTTGACCGCGCTCCTAAAAATAGTCCTGTTTCATAAATCCAGAGCTAAGCTACAGTCTTGAGTCGTGGAAATCATTTCTCAGCCAACTTATTGGTGAAGACCTTTAACTTTTAGTCATCTGATATTCTATGACACCTTCTTCCTGAGCAGCCTACACAACTGCCGTGAATATAAAAACCAAATCAAACCCCGCTTTTTACAATGCGGTAAAATCAAGTACCTGATTACATCATTTATTATCGAAATAAGCCCCCTTTGCCAGATTCCAAGCCGCCCGTTCGGAAATTTAGCCTCCGCTAATTTCACCGCATGGCTTCAAATAAGAAGTTTTTTAAAAAATAATACTAATTGTATGATCTTATTGAAAATTGATGGATAGTGCGTAAAGCTTTGGTCTTTTTAAAATAAAATAGATAAGGGAGTCGGTCTGTCGGTTATGTCAGATCAATATATTTGAGGTATAAGAAATCGATTTAAATAGAAAATTTCCCATAATCTTTTATATTTAAAATCGAAAGCCAAGCCAACAGCTTGAATCGGCTCATCCTTACATATAATCCCTTACAAGCATCTTCAAAAGCATGAGGGTTGATTCCAGTAGAGTGCGGCCCAACTTATTTAGAAATGAGAATATAGGCAATCAGACTTTAATAAATATTTATTTGACTACTTAATTGTTTGAAAATGACACACCCTTGCAATCATAGCAAACAGGCTTATCTGCATAGAGTATCCAACTCCAGAATACGTGGATTAAAATCGAAAGCGGAGAAACATATTGGTTAAGAGTCCAATTAAAGTTTGGATTAGTTTGCTACGCTTTATGATTAGGAGTTTAAACTGTATTCTGAGCATTAGCTTGACTGGAAAATGTGAATTTGATCAGTTCAAAGAGGTCTAATTCAAATAGACATATAAATCTTAGTACAAGTAAAAAAATTGGCTTGTAAAAAAGATTTATTAATTTTGAAATGAAATAATATAATTTTCACCTTGTATGCATCACCTGATCTGAATAGCTGCAGGTGTTTCAGAGCTAAAGAATGCATCACCCGACTGATTGTATGATATGTTTCAGAGTTAATGGATGTATCACCTGATCTGAATGGCTGTAGATGTTTTAGAGCTATAGAATGCATCACCTGACTGATTGTATGATATGTTTTAGTGTTGAAAGATACATCACCTGGTCTGAATGACTTTAGATGTTTCAGATATATAGAGTGCATCACCTGATTAGGGTAGATAGATATTGTTTCAGAGAAAAAGATGTATCACCTGATCTGAATGGCTGTAGATGTTTTAGATATATAGAGTGCATCACCTGACTGGTTGTATGAATAATGTTTCAGAGTTAATGGATGCATCACAAGATCAGAACTGGTTTAGATGTTGTCATAGGTAAGCCTGGATGTAGCACTATTTCATTACTTCCCCCAAACTCTTTTTTAGCAGCCCCTTGTCTTTCAAACTATTTTTATCTTCAAAATATAATCTAGTAGTATGGCTGTTTAGCCCTAAAAAAGTGTGAAGGTACAACAGTCACCTTGGGTGATTTGATTGATAAAGTCACCTTCAATAAATAAAATTATAGGTCAGATTTAAATATTTATATAGATAGGTTTTAAGATTCTCTGAATAAGAATTCTAAGGAAACCCCACATATCTATATGTGTAAATTTAAATACCTATAATAATTTAGGCCAAACTAATTAATGTAATTAAGGTGGGATTGATCAAAACAGTCCATGAGACTTGAAGCCTCAGAAAGTAGTTAATTTAAACCTAAGAATGAGTTTACAGAAAGTTAATTCCAGTGATTGGAATTTCTTGGTGGTTTCAAGATGTGGCACAAGTTTAAACTTACTAGACTCTCAAATATGGTGAAAATGTTGTTTATCATTATGACCATACAACAGGCACTCCAGGTGTTTGGCCAAATAATTTTCTGGTATATATTAAGATGATCAGTTAAATTATTATTGAGTATATACTTCTGGGAAGTATATAAAACAGAATAAAGGGTGAAGTTAAAAAGAGAATGATACTTTATTGATATGAATTTGGAGGATTATATAGTATCATAACAAGTCATACACTGTCCATGTTTGTCATGATGGACATGAGGCTTTCTCAGGTAATATTCCATTTATGACTCAAAAGGTTTGATCCCTGTATAGGATGGTCAGCTGATAAGAGTGCACTGTTGTAATTGTTAACTGAGGAATTACACAGTGAATAAATTTCCTGAGAGGGAGTAATAAAAAATGTTATGACATCTCCTCCTGTGGTACTGGAAGGGGAGCCTTAGGAATTTCCTTGAGAGCGTTGGAGATTTGAGCCTGATATTGGTCCAGTTTTGCATTGGGAGCAGGTAATTGTGAATTGAATTGTGAAGCTCTTGCCTTGTATAGGCAAAGTTGATAATGCAGCATGCATTTTAAATTTGTATGAGCCCCAATACCCTTGATGAGATAGGTATTGTTGGGTTTGACCTCCATGACAACTCCTGGTTCTCTTAATCCTGATTTCAATTTATGTAAATCATGGTTGACAACCCAGATCTCATCTCTAACTTGAAATTACTTTTGTTGTAGTAAAATTGTTTCTCTCTCTACTCTTTCATTTTCTCTGGCTTTTTGGTCCTTTCTAGCATGTTGTATGTTGTTTTTGGCTCCTGGGGACAACATCCAAGAGGACACAACAGGAAACCTTTATCAAAAAAGGTCTGAGGTTCAAAGCTAGCCCTGGGTTAGCCTTCAGGGCAAAATTAAGGACACATACCTTATTTTTATAGAATACAAGATGTACTTTTGGCAAAAATGAAAGGAAAAGGCTTGAAGAATATAAAAGCCAACAAAAATGTGGATAAACTTGTCTTTATTAGCAGAAATGATTTTACTTAAATAGTAGACTGGGCACGCTGATCATTCATTAGGTAGACAGAGTGGCCAAGGGGGTCACGTTGGGGTGAGGTCATACCAGAATCATACAAGGGAAGGGAAGTTATTCCGGAATGGGTGGATATTGGTACAGACCCATTTACAGAAGGCAAGGAATTTTCAAACTCAAAAGCAAAACCAGTCAAGTCTTTGCAAGTATCATTATTTGAAGGCCATATTGAAATAGCATTAATGGCGCAATTTCTGACAGTCATCCTTTGTGCAACCCATCTTATCCCATCATCAAATAGTTTTAGGGCTTCACGTTCAGGAGATATCTTCTCTACAAGCCGCTGTCACTCATCACTGGGATCAGTTTGCAGCCTACCAGCAGTGGATCCACTCCCTATTTTCCTTAGTATCTGACAATCAGCACAACTCTATCACCTCCCAATCCTGTTTGATCAATTCCATCAAAAAAATGCGCCAATCCTTCCCCAGGTATGTCAGGGAGCGCCTACATGAATTTCATCTGTTGGAACAGCCTTGGTGCGCCCAAGTGGATTCCACTCTAAACGCCTATCTCTACAACTTTGAACAACTTGTGGAACAGCTCAACAAGCTCAGTGCTTACTCCTTTGACCAGTTGCAGCAAGTAGCAGTCCATGCTGCAACAGGCCTCTGCAAACTTGGTGAGGAATTTGATCAAGAAAGGGCTGCTACTGCTGCTACCATTGCCAAACTCCAGACTCAAGTAAATAAACAGTCTACCTCCAAATCAGATGCCCCACGTTCTCCTTCATCTGATGAGTTAGCGGATAGGGAACATAGGCTATGGGACATCATTTGAGAGTTAAGAGCATCCACCTGCAGTCAGGATCACCCTATCAAAGCCCCCAGCCTGACCCTCAAGTGCTTGCTCTGATGACTCAGGTTACTGACTTACAACAAGAGGTTGCTACCTTGCGTGAGGTATTAGTGTATGTTGTTAGTCCACCTGGGATTGCTGGTGAAGATAGCTGTTGCACTGGATTTTCAGGAGCCCCCCACATTCACTGTGCTAGAGAGTTGATAGCTCTAGCTAACGAGGTAGATCATTTGAAACAAAACCATTCTGAACTTAATAAAGACGTACAAGAAATGAGTGAGTTAATTGATTACTTGAACAACAGGTTTGCCCCTTGCCTTTTGATTGGTTTGTCTCTTACCTCCTAGCTGGCTGAACTGTCCTTGGTAGTAACTGCACAGGGTCAGCTCCTGGATGTTACTGAGCAACAGACCACCCTAGCTAATAATACGGGCACCCGCACTGCTGAAACCTTGACTACCCTTGAGGAAAGTGTTTTCCAGCTGTGGGCCAGACAGCCCCCCACTGAATCCGAAGCAGAATTCTCCCCACGCATAAATGTACTTACTAGCAACAATGGTGGCCCAACCCCAGAGACACATTTCAAGCCTACCTTTAAGCAAGTCTTCAATTCCAAAACCTTGAACAGTGCAGCTTTCCTAACTATCTATGAAACTGCCATAAGAAGAGCATCAGATGAGGTCAAGAAGGACACATCATAACCTGCCTGCACACGACCTTTAAAGAGGTGGTAGTGTTGGAGCTGCCCACCATTGAGACCTGGGAAGATATGAAGCAGCTGCTGATTGACAAATTTGGTGGTGACCTTAATTTGAAAGTGAAGAAGGAGGCCTTCATGCACATTGCTTTCAAACCTAAGGATTTTCTAGCCAATTTTGCAGATAGATTCTACATGGAAGGACAACAACAGATCACAAGCCGCCAGTTGATGGCCCATGAAGCTTGCATGGCTTGCGCTCAAGCCCTCAAGGTTAATAAGCTTCTGTGTCTCCACTTTAAAGCCCATAAGGCCATGCTTTCTTCTATGAAGAGCATAAAAACGCCGTTGCAGGATATTCATCTTACCCATCCTGGAGCGGTTGTGTGGGAGAATTGTGCTGCCTCTAACTCTGGTTTGTCTTCATGTGGGCCATGTATCCTTACCATGAACTTGCAGAATACTCCTCAACGTCAGGGTTGCCATAAATGTGGACAGATAGGTCACTATTCCAGAGTCTGCACTAATCCTCAAGTTGAAGGGGCTGATCCCAAAGAACAGGCGGGGAAAGAACAGTCAACTTAGAGGCAGAGATGCTCTAGGTTGACAATTCTTCCCAGTCTCCTTCAATTACCCCCTTCATTGCTGACTCTGAGCCTACTGACACTGAGGCTCCTCCCATTCTGCTGCTGTTCTACGGCATATCTGATGACTCTGACATGGACAATTCTGACATAGAAGATCCTGACGCCTATGATATTCAGTCCTGGCCGTCCTTGAAACTATTGCTGTCTCTTATAAGCTATAACAACTTCCAGGTCTCTGCCTGAATCCAAAGAGGTTGTCTCTTGCCCCTACCTCACTCAAGCCAAGAGATCTCCTGTGCTTGTCAAATCCTCTGATGAAGCTGTTGAGGTTGCTGACGCTGTGTAAAAAAATGTTTCAGTCTTGCATCCTCTCCAGACAGTCTATAAGGAATTTTTGGGCCTAAGATGCATGATTGAAAAATGGGACAAAGAACTGGCAGAAGCCCAAGACATCCTGGCTGTCCTTCCTTCCTTTGGCTGTACTACCACTCGTGTGGAAATCTCCATCCAAAAGGTGAAGATTAAGGATGTCTTGGACACCAGATCTCCTGTGAATGTTGTCTCCTCAAAGCTTGTCAAGAAGCTCAAACTTGCCTCCAACCTTAACTATCATCAGTCATATGGAACAGCTGGGCTATCCATGAATATGGCTATAGGAGCTTATTCTGCTCTTCCTATGCGGTTTGGCAAGCTACTCTTGGCAGCGCCTGCCGTTGTCTTGGAGAATGAGAGTTACAACCTCCTAGTTGATACTCAAGTCCTTAGAGAATATAGTGGAATTATCAACTTAAAGGATGGTTACCTCTCTATCTTGGGATACAAGGTACATCTGATCTTTGAAGAGACAGTTAAAGTTCCCAGGAAGCGCCTCAAGACATGTGCCTTAGAATATCCCACTGGTGTTTTCTCTCTAAAATAATGTACCCATTCCTCCAACATGAAGTGCCCTCCTATTGCATGTCCTGCATTGGAAGGGGTTCCCCTCTTGGCAACTTCTTCTGTAACCATTCCCCCTGGATCTCAGGCTATCCTAGACTCCCAAATATTGTATGAGCTACCTGATTATACGTTCCTAGAGTTATACTCTCCTCCCTCTCCAAGACGCAACAAACCCTATCTCTGCCCAGGAATCTTGGATGTCTCTAATAAAGACCCTGTTCAATTGTTGGTTGCCAACTTAACTGCTCTTCCCATACATGTATCTAGAGGACAGGCTGTTGGCTATGGTAAGTTGTTAAGTTCTCCTGACATCCTTCTCTACATCCCTTTGGTACGTTCCAAGACTTGAATTTACCTGAAGACAAGCCTCAAGTCCTATCCTTGTTCACTGCCCAATATTTCCTGCAGCTGTCTCTGGTTCAGCCAAAAAATGTTCTTGACCTATTGGATCAGTTTACGGATATGTTTGCTAAGGACAGCACTGATTATGGTCTAGCCAAAGGCATTATTCACCAGATTGATACTGGTGACACTCCCCCCTTTTGCACTAAACCCTATTACCGCAGCCGTGTAGAGGATGCTCAGGTGTCTAAAGAGCTCAAACAACTTCTAGACGCTGGATTGCTTGCTCCTTCCTAAATTCCATGGGCCTCCCCCTTGCTCATACTGAAGAAGAAGGATGGAGGTCATTGTATTGTGATGAACTATTGACAACTAAATTTTTTAACCAAAAGATTCCTACTCCTTACCTCGCATCAATGATGCTCTCCACAGCCTTGGGGGCTCCAAGTTCTTCTCTGCTATGGACCTAGCCTCTGGGTACTGTCAAGTTGATCTCTCCCTCAAAGATAGACAGAAGGCTGCCCTTATCACTTCTGAAGGGTTATTTGAGCCTACACAAAAGCCGCAAGGGCTCTGCAATGCTCCAGCTACTTTCCAGCAAGCCATGAACTCCATTCTATGTGATCTGAAGCTTTTGTGTGTCCTAGTGTACTCAGATGATATAACTGTCTTTATTGCTACCTTTATTGACCACCTGGCCCATCTCAAAGAAGTGTTCATAAAGATTTGGGAAGCTGGACTTAGGTTAAAACCATCTAAGTGTGCCTTCTTCAAGGAATGCCTTGAGTTCTTGGGATATGAGGTGACTCAGACTGCAATTTGCCCCATGACTAAGAAAGTTGAGGCCATTAACAAAATGCTTTCACCCACCAATTTACGAGGAGTTTAAGTCTTTCTGGGCATGATGAGATACTACAGACAATTGATCCCTGATTTTGCTGACACTAGCAAACCTTAGGTCCAGCTGCTACGCAATGTCCCTTTTGAATGGACCACAAGCCAGCAGCAAGCCTTTGAGACCCTCAAGCAAAAACTCAAAGAGGCTCCCATCTTAGTATATTCTGACTACAATAAGGAATTCATCTTATATACTGATGCTAGTGACCTGGCTATTAGGGCTATCTTGGCTCAACTGGATGATGAGGGTGTGGATCACCCTGTAGCTTATACCTCTAGCATCCTAAATAAACATGAGAAGAACTACAGTGTGACCAAGAAGGAGTGCCTGGCTGTACCGCATACCATCAAGCAGTTCTGAAATTACGTGTATAGAGCTCATTTCTCTGTGGTTACTGACCACGCCTCGCTCAAATAGCTACAAAAAAAAGGAACCCGAAGGCCAACTTGCTAGATGGGCTCTCCGCCTGCAAGGATACAACTTCACTGAGCTGCATTGTCCTGGGATTCACATCAGAATGCTGATGGACTGTCCAGAATGCCTATCCTTGCTCTCCACCCTGCTGAGTCTGAAAAGTTATACAAACTAATTGGAAATCCTTCTTTGTGGGAGAACAAGACAGAAGAAGTCTGAGTTGTCCTTTCTAGATTATCTGAAGGCACACTCATTTATGACAATCAGCTTTTCAAGAAGGTACAAGACCATTACTTGCCTTCTTTCAGGCCTAGTCTTCTCCTTTCAGTGGTACTTCAAGCTCATAAGGAGACAGGACATGTAGGCATTGATAAGACATATGCCTGTCTCCAGCAGAACTACTTCTGGGAAAATCTTTGACTGCTGATCCCAGATGTTATTGCCAGTTGCCATAGTTGCCAGCTCCAACGTCCTGAAGCCGCTGCTCATGATTTCAAGATAGTCCCCCCTCAACACACCTTTCACACTGTCAGTATTGACACTGTGGGGCTTCTCCCTTGCTCTTGCTCTGGTTGCCGCTTTATCCTAATTGCTATTGATCATTTTAGCAAGTGGGTAGAAGCTTGTCCAACCAAGGACATCACTGCCAAGACAACCACTGTTTTTCTGCTACAGAACATATCTTCTGCCATGGCTATCCTCAAGTGTTGCTCTCAGATTTTGAGACTAACTTCAATGCCAAGCTGGTAGCCTCTGTTGTCAAAGCTTTGGGGTCTCACCAGTCTTTCTCTGCCCCCTACAACCCTTTTACCAATGGGGCAGTTGAGCGCGTAAATTCAACTCTGGTTTCTATTATGAGGAAACTCACGTATTCTGATGCTGCCAACTGGGATCTATACTTACCCACTGCTCTCTTTGACTATTGCCTTAGCAAACATTGTGTCACCAGGTATTCCCCTTTTGCTATGTTGTATGATTGTGAAGCTACCACTCCGTTGCTCTTGGGGGCCCTCTACTTTCCTCTGATAAGGCCCTGAACCCTGATGATCATATCAAAAATCTAGTCAATTGAATCATTGATATTCAGGCCTCTGCCTACACATCTGCCTATAAGACCAAGCTGCTTGAGCTCTCCCCCAACAATGCTGGAAGATCTACCCTGCCCAAGTTCAACATTGGGGACCACGTTCTTTACTATCAACATAGAGTAGGAGGACGCGCTCATAAGCTAGACTTGTTGTGGATTGGGCCCTTGGATATGACCTTCAAACAAGGGTCAGAGTATACTGTGAAAATCCTCTCTAGTGGTCAACCGTTTGCTTGTGTGCATGCCAAGTTCCTCTGCAAGTACTACCCCCTAAGGCCAATCTAGAGGGGGGCACTGTTGTGAATTCTGCCATTCACCATTTTTCATTTTTGCCATTGTTGGGTTATTTTGAGGACAAATCCCTCTCTTTGCT
>QTSX02003866.1:0-68295 GCA_014839935.2 Entomophthora muscae | reverse complement strand
TATTTTGAGATGGCGTTTTTTGAGATGCTGTTTTTGAAATGGTGTGTCCTACCCATTTATTTGGCGTATAATAGATACATCAATTATAATGAAGCAGGTAATATACAGTGTATAATTTACACATTGGGATGATGATCAGTGATAATTTGGCGTATAATTGTTGCATCTAATCTAATAAAGTAATGATTATACGGTGTATAACTACTACACTTAATAGAATATTGTCCTAGTAATAATACAGCGTGTAACTGCTTAAGATCTGTGTGCAATGATTAGCCTGATCATTTGTGGTCAATCAGCCTAATATCATATTTCCCCCTCTTGACATAAATAGTGAAGGTAAGAAGAGAGTCAGGCATCATGGCTTTTTCAACAACCTCCTCCTGCCTCAGTACTAAAGAAGAGTACCAGGAGTTCCTGACAACCATGTCAGAGGAGCGCTGGCAGGAGTTCAACTGCAAGAGTAAGGAGGCACACCGTCTCCAGTTCTACAGTTGGCGTTTGTTACAGGCTCACAAGAACAATACTCGCTCCGAGTTGTCCTTGGCCACCACTGTGGTGAGCAATCCCTTTCAGCGCCCCCCAGTCCAATCCTGGAGCAAGAAGTCAAACAGGAGAGTCGTCCTCCTTTGGCAGCTGGGGGTGCCAATTGGGCTGCCTCTGTGGACCCACAGATCTGGTGGGCCAGAGCTGTTGTTCCCCTCCCACTTGCTGTGCTATATACTCCTGACCTGGCTTTGCTGGGTTCTGTGGTCCTCACCTACAATCCTTATCACACAGACTTTGAGGTGAATGGACTGTTTCAAGGCTATGGGCTTCTAAGTGAGTTCCTCTTTGTTCTTCTGTCTTGTGGCCAGGGAGTGGATGTCCACTCCCGCCTTTGTCATTCCAAACAGTATCACCCTCCTGCTGTTTGTTCTGTGGCTCTTTGCAAGCTGGCCTGGCCTCTGGAGGGGGTCTTAGTGGAGCCGCCTCGCTTCAATGTGGCATTTTATGACAAGTACACACAGGTGATTGACTTCAATCATGCAGTGGTGCAGGTCTGGTCCCGTGCTTGGGGGCCCAGTCCCAACTCTACTTGCCAGTGGGGTCTTTGGCGTACAGATAATCAGCACAATTGGCTGGCGGCAGCCATCAGCTTAACCTTGGAAAGGCTAGAGACTGGGGATCCTGCCCAGTATCTCCCTTGTATTGCTTTTCTGGGGAATCTTTTCTTAGTGCCAAAGCCTTCACTTCCTTGAGGTTCCTTGGCCCAGATGCAGGCTATCTTGGAGTTTTACTGATGCAAAGTGCTGTACCACCAACGGGGTCTTCCAGCTGATTACCCCTCCAAGGGGTTTATAGTGGAGTTCCTGGTGTTGGGGGCGTGCTTTCCCATTGAGTGTAGTCTAGGTTGCCTATCCAATAGAAAGATAACCCTGTCAGTGCCCATTATGCGCTGGGAGCGGCTCTCTCCCAAGGCGCAGCGTATGTGGCTCTGAAACATTGCTGTCCTCTACCAGGTTGTGGCCACCCACGATGTCCCTGAGGAGCCAGAGGAGGACACTAACCAATAAAGACACGTAAGACTAAGTCCTCTTTCCATATAATGCACTTTTTACATTTTATTTTTATATTTTATATCTTTTTTATCTTTAAGAGTCATTGAGGCTTTTTAGTGTGTATACCATTCTCCTCATTGCTTTCCAAGGTGCAGAGTAAACTTTCACAGACATCAGGGTATGCGGACTTAATTTCCTCCAGGGGAAAAGCTACTTGGATCAACTTTAGGTTTGGGGTGTCATTGGAGCATGGTGAGAAAAAAATTTCCCTGGCATCCTGTAGCTGGGCTGCATATGGCTTCAAAACTTCAGCCAGGGCGGCCTCTTCCTGCTTGACTTTGCTTTGGGATTGGGTAGTCACTGCATACAGGTTGTTGGCTACAACCATATGGATTGTGTCTTTGTGTAGCTCATCAGGACAGTAGTCTTTGGGGCCAGGTTGGATGGGAATGTTGAAGGATTTAGCGGAGGTAGAATTTCCCTCTTCTACTCTGCCTTGGCTTTTCCCTTGGTTGTGCTAGCAGAATGGGGTTGTACCACATGCACCTTCTTGGAGTTGGTTGGGAACTTTAATTTCCAGTGTTCTGCTGTGTTGAAGACAATGCAGTAAGGGCCTTTCACATCAGGAGGATGTGCAGAGGGCTTAGAAGAGTCCTCCTTCTGAAAGCGTGCTTTCTTGTAGGCTGGCTTAGGCTGCTTGAACTCAGGGCGGTTGGGAGGACCAAACGTCTTGGCATGACTTCAGAGGCAGTCCACAATTTCCGACACGTCTTTGCCTTTGGCGTAGGAAGGGGCCATTGCTCTGTGGAGCTCTTTGTACGGGTGGGTGGCCTGCTTCATTGCAGCACAGATATCAAAGGTGGAGACTGTACCAGAGCCAAGGAGCACCAGCACATCATGATAGAATTGTTCTGCAAATTCCTACAGAGTTTTGCCTGGAGCAAACTTTATTGCGCCAAACCCAGACTTCCTGGTGAAGAGGATATCCTCACCACCAAACTCCTCTGCACTGCCTGTCTAGCCTCTTGATACGTGCAGTCAGTTGCAGGTAGGTGTGGCATTACTAGATTGACGCTGATTGTGTCTAATGTGGTGATGAGTATGGTTGCCTTTTGGTGGTTGCTAGCGCCCCTTATTGCCATCTCAAAGAGTCTCAGGAAGGAATGCATGTTACCTTGTCTGCCAAATTTTGGGAGATTCAAGGGTTTGAATTTTTTGTTCACAGCTGTAGGTTTGGTGGGCTGGTGAGGGGAGGCAGTTGACTGTCTATCCACTGTATAGCTACGCCTAGCCCTAGGTGTTGCCTTTGGCGTGAAAGGTTCTCTTGAAGGAAGGGTGGTGAATACCTCATGAATCCCCCTGTTTGGTGATTCCCCTTCCTCCTCAGAGGTATTGGCAGTGTCTTCATAGTGATCCTTACGTGTTGAAGATGAAGTCCAATGGCTGCTCAAGATGCAGTTGCAGCCTTTGGTTGCCAGTAGCTGCATCTGAGTTTCCATCCTAGCCAGGCAATTGTGAACATTGTTGTTGTTCATCTGCTGGCTTTTCTGACGGAGCTCAGACTCTACAGTTGCAGTTGTTTTAGAAAGGCGTGACATGGCGTCTCTCAGGTTCAGCTGTTCTGTTTGTAGAGCCATGATAGTCTCATGCGCTCTGGCAAACTCCTCTTTGTATCCTTGGATTGTGCTCACCAATGTTGCTATTCTGGTCTCAAGTGTACAAATCTTTGCACTGTATGAACAAGGCAGCGGCTTTGGTGTAGATGAGCAGGACACCTTTGCTTGGTTGTCAACTCTTGCTTCCAGTCTCTGGAAATTGTCCAGAACATACTTTTTGAATTGGTGAAGTTGTGAGCCAAGCTGGTCTACTTCTTTGTCCAGGACAATAACGTTTTGATCCAAGGTGGTTATGTTGTCTGCCATTCTTACGCTGAATTTGTCTGACTTGGCACAGAACTTGTGGTCGTCCTGTAGCCATGCTAGAGAGGCTCCACGTGCATCCATTGCTTCATGGACCATGACTCTGAACTTTGTGTTCAATATGTCAATCAGTTCATCAATACGTGCATGTGCATTCCCCCCATGGACTGATTAGCCAGGACCACGGCATGCATCTCCAAAAAGGAGCATAGCCGTGACCCATTGCTCAGCCCAGTTACAGCAACAGGAGAGGAGGGTGTCACCAAGGGAAAAAAGTTCAAGGTTCTGGCAGGCGGCAACAAGCTGGAGTTGTTTCCTGGAGGGCTGGACAAAGCCAGCAAGGTACTCTACGGCGTGATCACCACTAGCAAGGCAATCCTGGAGAGCTTGGAACAAAGCGTTACAATAGAGCCAATAAATTTGCCAGCAAGATTCCTGGTCCTGGTAGTGGAAGAATATGCTCAGATTCTGGTCAGGGCAATCAGAGGGACAGAGGCAGAATCCACAAAGTAAGGTCTCGGCCAGCTCAACAATCTGTGTGCAATCTTATGAGCCAACCAAGGCGGGACCCTTGAGAACAGAGGGCAACGGGGCCACAACCAAAGGGACGGTTGCAGGAAGGTGAACAACCACAGGGTCACTCATGGAAAAAACAGGAGCACACTCACTGTCTGAAAATTCCATCTTGCACCCATGCTTGTTGATAAAGCTGGGCGGAGGCAGGGCCAAGGACAATCCTTGGCAGGCAGGGGCAGTTTCCTGTGGCATTGGCAGAGGCTTGATTTTGAGTGAGCACCAATGTTGAGCAACTTGTGTTATTGCTGGTATGTTCTAAGCTACATATAGATTTTTGCCTTGTCAATGTACTCTACCTAATCCTATGCAAGAGCACTACAGACTACAATAGAATAGAACTTTGAAGATAATTACGTTTATTGATACTGGAGTACAATCTAGTCAGCAGCTGCAATCTATCCAGGTGTAACTATGAACTTGTTTTTTTCTTTCAGGTGTCTGTACCAATATATACTGCAACAACCCTTGTTCTTGTCCTTTCAGACAGTTCTCAGTGGCTACCTTTGTAATAGGTCTATCTTTGCTGGCTGTGCCCGTCCGTATTGGCTGTCCTTGGCACGTGATATGCTACTGGCCTTAGCAGGCGTCCATGGCACTTCAGCTACAGCCTACGCTCTTCTTGAGCTAGCCTACTGTCATTTCTTGATTGGCTGTATCTTACACGCCTATTAATGCGCTGGGAAATTACGCCGTATTTAGTTGATGCTTAGAAATTGTCCATGTTCAGCCCTCCTACATTGGAAGGTAGAATTCTGGCATTCATTTGCAGGGCTTAATCAGTGATCCTTTTCTGGCTGGCAAAACTTCTGCTTATTAATACAATGGGTCAAATTAGGGATTATCCCTGTAAAATAGCAGACTCAATCCAATAGTGACTTGTGGATTATCTGCCATGTAATGCTGACCTGAACTGATAAGGAACCTAATTATATGCCGTGTAATGCTGATCCAAACTTGGTATTTCTTAGCCATTTGTATATCACTTGTTTGATATGAATATATACACCCATCAGGCTGTGTGGTGCTGAGTTGATACAACATCCATTAGGGTATAATGGGTGATATGCAATTGATGATTTAGTGATTACACGCCATGTAATCAATGATATTCACTATATTGGCTAACATTTATACGGTGTATAATAATTACATCAATTATTATGAAGCAGGTAATATACAGTGTATAATCAATACACATTGGGATGAGGATCAGTGATAATTTGGGGTATAATTGTTGCATCTAATCTAATAAACTAACAATTACACAGCATTTAACTGCTGTTTCAATTATAATAAAGTAATGATTATACCGTGTATAATTACTACACTTAATAGAATATTGTCCTAGTAATAATACGGTGTGTAACTAATTAAGATCTGCCTGTGATGATTATCCTGATCATTTGTGGTCAATCAGCCTAATCTAACAGGTGCATTCCAGAGACATTGCTGCATCTGCAAGGGCGGCAACTCAATTAATTGGAACTGCTATAAGCAGGTCAAAGAAGGCGTAACTAAGACCACCTCATCACTTGAAAGTTGGCATAATCAATTTTCCTGCCTGGTTAAAGTAAAAAAGCCTATGTTCAATGTAATTTTCAACAAGCTGAAGATTTAGCATGCTCATGGAAATCAGCTATACTCCCAGGCTGTCAAAGGCAAAGTTGTTGTATCCAAGCATGCTGGCCAGCAGGTCAAGTTTGCAAATTTTACCAAGGAGGTTTTGGCCTATTACACCAGAGAAGGCTGCCTTACCCATCTCAAAGGCATTGCCACAGCCCTTGGATCTAATTTATAATTAATTTTTTTACAATAAACTTCTTTATTTCAAATTTTTGATCTTAACTTTATTTTTAGTATATACATGCTTAATACAGAGTTAAAATTTAATACAATAAATATCACTGTTTTAGGATGTGCCAACTTTGGAGCTTTGCGCACTATAGTTAGTATTAGCTGACCCCACATTTTTAATGCATATTTCAATTCTTGGATAATTTTGAGTCTAGCTGTATGCTTTGTTTGAAACCTTCAATATTTATATATATGCTTAATATAGAGTTAAAATTTAATACAAAAAATACCACTGTTTTAGGATGTGTAAACTTTGGAGCTTTGCACACTATAGTTAGTATTAGCTAACTCCACATTGTTATTGCAGATTTGAAATTTTTGGATGAATTTGTGTCTATTCATATTTTTTTTATAGGTTTCAAAATTATTTTGGTCTTTTCTTAATATTTTAAGTTATCTGGCGCAGCTTAGCCAGAAATCCAGGATAGGGTTTGAGATGGTGTCTTTCTAGATAGTGTATCCCACCATTTTCTTGTATGTATAGTCTTTAAATCTTGTCTTCAGAGGGTACTCTGTAGAGCACATGGATCTATAAGATACACATGAAAGACTTAAAACTGCAGAAAGAGGGGCTGGCAGTCCAGAAGAAGTGGTATGCATGTAGAAGATGACTGGAATAAAATACAAAATCAATTGGGAGAACCAATAGTTAATAACACATTTTTATTTCAAAATTATTATAAAGCTTGGCTCTGGACCTGGGTGTTCATATAGTCCTCTTTTGCCAGGATTTAATTTAATAAATTAGGAATATGAGGATCCAATAATAGGGATTTGGGCAGGCAGGCTGCCTGGGTTTTGGGGCAGCAAAATGGCACTAGGGCAGAACAGGCTTCTATTATGGGCTTGAGTAAAAGGTTTGTTTGACTCTTCTGTTCTGGAGTGTCATTCTTTGGTTCAGCTTGGTATCTGTCTTTCTCTTCAGTGGTGGAAGGTCCATAGAATCCAGTGTTGATTTCATTGGCTGCCTTAGCTTATGTGAGAATCTTTAGCTCAATGATTAGGGGCTCCTACCCTGAATTGGGATGGAGGCTGCAGTGCTCCTTCAGTGTCACAAGTGACAAACTCCTATCAACTATACTTATCAAAAAGCCTCAACTACAAAACTCAAACCCAGGCATCTCACGGGCTGCCAGCCCGCAGGGCCAGCCGCCCGGCTGCCCGCAGTTTTTTGGGCTCAAATCAGAACAGGATTTGACTTTGGAAAATCCTTTTAAGCTTGATGAACCAAATGTACCTACACCAATGCTCTCCACACTAAAGGTTCCTAGTAAAACAGCCAATCAACAGGCAAGTCCAGCCACAGATTCCAAAATAACTCGGGCCACATGGAAGGGGAAACAGAGAATTTTCCCATAGAACGCGGGCCACCCAGAGGCAGCCAATCCACAACCTGACTAGGGAATTAGAGCATTCTCAGTTTGAACCAGCCAATGAAATAACCCCCACAATTGATGCCACCAAAGACTGGGAAGACCTGGTAGTTGGGAAAACCCAGGCTGACAAAATTTGTGAAAGTTTTACCATGACAGATGGGCATACTTATACCCTGGGCCACCAGGAAGATGCCCATTGCCATCCTTGCAATAAAGTGACATGAACCTTTGGTTCAACCAGATCATACCATACTTGTTAAAAGTTTTACTTCATTTACAGTCCTCTCCTTGCGGCTCTGCACTCCGTGCTCACCTACCCCAAGAAACTGTGGACCAGTCGCCCAAACTTCACTGTCCACCAGGAGCTCCCTTCGGCCCAGTACATTTTACTGAGTACCCTCCCAACCCAGCATATTTGGAGTTTACTCTGGAGAAGATCCTCATCCACAACCCTAAAGCTAGAACTAGAGAGCCAGAAGTCCTTTACAGAGAGGGTACAAAATCATCTGGCCCCCTCTGCTATTCCAAGACAAGTATAATTTCCGGCCCACATATTTGGTTCCAATGACACTGCCCCTCATCCCGCAGCCCAACTGCCCGCAAGAATCTGTTGCCACTAACAAATCCACTTCCACTCAGATATTTGGGGTGATGTATATCACCCTCACCAGATTGATTGATTCTATGGTGCCTGTAAGCGGACCTTGGGCAGTCCTTGGAAAATTGTTATCTTATATTGTAAAGTTAGCCCCAATCTTGTGGTGGGCTCTCCCTGACGGGCCCGTGGGCTGTCCACCTGCAAGTTCTCAGGAACCCCCCACAGGTATGATCCCTGACATTCAGGGCATCATTTGGGGTGTTTTTGGGGGATTTATTTGCAATTGTGGGTATTATTATATCAAATTAGAGAGGATTCAATCCCAAAAAAATACAGACAGGTGTTTGGTTCTTAGGGCTGTCAGCCCAAATTAATCAGAGTTCAAATTCCTGTTCCAAACTTTGGGTTTAAAATTGAGAAAAATGACATGCATGAAATTTTTCAAAGTGAAAAAACAAACTAACAGGAATCCAAAATGAGTTTTCAAACCACCTAACAGTTTTTATTAGGGTTGCTTGTTTTCTTTTGAAATTGTGGGATTATAAAACCCAGCAGTCAAATTTTTAATTGTAAACAAAGGCCATTATCAAGTTCAAAAATTAATTGCAGCAGCTTAAATCTAAAATAACATTCAGGATTTAAATTATGACAAATTAAACCAAATTGAGAAGCTTCACTCTGACAAAAATCAGGAAAAATTCCATCTTTAATAGTAATTTTAAGGATAAAGACCAATAAATATGAAATTTTCTAAACCAGGATTTAGTGTAAAACAGTTGTTTTCACAGCTATAAGAATAAAAATCACTTCAGCCAAAATGAAAATTCACTCAGAAGGGAAAAACAACTTATCTCAAAGCAAAATAAAAAATTAATGAATTTATATTGATTAAAAATATCTTTGGGTTTAATTCTATTTTATTAGAGATGAGTTGACCTTGCCTTAGGCTAAAGTGATTTTGTTTATCCTTGGCTATGAAAGATACTTTAATATTTACTCCAAACTACCAAAGTATAAATAATAATACTATTTATAGACAAACCAAGAGAAGAAGTATACAAAAATAGAATAAAGTAAGACATAACATGCATATAATTAAAACAAACTTTATTTTACTTTTTTAGGAAATTATACACCACAATCTGTCAGCTTCTTCAAGAGGGCTCAACACAGCCCACCTAAGTAGAAGCCCCAGGGGGTCAAGGAATAGCCTCATCACCAGAAATTGTAACATCAATTCCAAGACACAAGCCTCTCAAGGTGTTACTGTCAGTCAAACCCAATTCACACAATAATCCAGATATAATAGTCTGAATCCCAGAAAAAAGCCAGTTTTAAGGCTAGCTACCAAAGTGACTCAACCCAAAATTGATGAAAAAATGGGATTGTTTAATCCTTCACTGCTCATCCAGTTGCCACTAAGCCCAATACAATAGATCTCAGGGTGGCCAGTGCATGTCCTAGGGTGTTAATCAAAGCGCCAATATGTCAGCAATAAGGGTTATTGGGAATACAGGTTCTTGGTTAAACCTGAGTGCCAAGATGACACCAAAGAAAACAATGACATCAAGCTTTAATTATATTTAAGACCTGACTTCTGGACTAGATCAAATCAAGCAACCATATGTAAATTAAACCAGTGAATTTAAAATCAATTAAAAATTGAACACTGTTGAGCAACTTGTGTTATTGCTGGTATGTTCAAATCTACAGATGGATGTTAGCCTTGCAATGTACTCTACCTAACCCTATGCAAGAGCACTACAGATTACAATAGAATAGAACTTTGAAGATAATTGTGTTTATTGATACTGGAGTACAATCTAGCCAGCGGCTGCAATCTATCCAGGTGTAACTATGAACTTGTTGTTTTCCTTTCAGGCGTCTGTAGCAATATATACTTCAACAACCCTTTTTCTTGTCATTTCAGACAGTTCTCAGTGGCTACCTTTGCAATAGATCCGTCTTTTCTAGTTGCGCCTATCCTGATTGGTTGTCCTTGGCACGTGTGTTGCTACTGGCCTTTGCAGGCGTTCATGGCACTTCAGCTACAGCCTACACTCTTCTTGAGCTAGCCTACTGTCATTTATCAATGGCTGTATCTTACACGCCTATTATTGCGCTAGGAAACTACACCGTATTTAGTTGACAATTATTAATTGTCCTTAATCTGTCTTCCAGCATTGGAAGGTAGAATTTTGCTATTCCATTTGTAGGGCTTAATCAGTGATCCTTTTCTGGCTGGCAAGTCTTCTGCTTACTAATGCAATGGGTTTAATTGGGGATTATATGTAATATAATAGCAGACTCAATCCAATAGTGACTTGTGGATTATCCGCTGTGTAATGCTGACCCAAACCAATAAGAAACCTGATTATACACTGTGTAGCTCTGACCCAAACTTGGTATTTCCTGATCTTTTGCCTATCACTTGTTTGTTATGATCATATACACCCATTAGGCAGTGTGGGGCTGGGTTGATACAACATCCAGTAGGGTGGATTGGGAGGTGAGTGATAGGTGATCTTAGGTTATACGGCGTGAAGGCAATGATAATCACTATGTTGACTAACGTTTATACGGTGTATAATTGTTACATCAATTATAATAAAGCAAGTAATATACGGCGTACAATCAGTACACATAGGAATGATGATCAGTGATAATACAGTTTATAATTTCAACATATATTATAATAAACTAACAATTACACAGCATTTAACTGCCATTTCAATTATAATAAAATAATGATTATACTGCGTATAATTATACACTTAATGTAATGATAACCAAGTGATAATACGGCGTGTAACTGATTAAGATCTGCTTGCAATGATTAGCCTGATCATTTGTGATCAATCAGCCTAATCTCAATTTTCCCCCCTCTTGATCATAAATAGGGAGGGTATGAGGAGAATCAGGCATATGGCTTTCTCAACAGTATCTTCCTGTCTTAGCACCAAGGAGGAGTTCCTGGCGACCATGTCTGAGGAGCGTTGTCAGGAGTTCAATTTACAGAGTAAGGAGGCACACTGTCTCCAGTTCTAATATGGCGTTTGTTACAGGCACACAAGAATAACAGTTGCTCAGAGTTGTCCTTGGCCACCACCGTGGTGACCAATCCTTTTCAGCGTCCCCACAGCCTTATCCTGGAGCAAGAAGTCAAACAGGAGAGTCGTCCTCCTTTGGCGGCTGGGGGCTTCTTCAGTGGACCCAGATGTTTGGCGGGCCCATGCTGCGGTACCTCGGTTACCTGTTATGCCATATGCTCCTGATCCCACTCTTTGGGGTAGCATAGTCCTCTTGTACAACCCTGACTACGTGGACTTCAAGGTCAAAGCCTCTTCCAAGGGTACAAGTTCCTGAGTGAGTTCATCTTTGTCCTTCTGTCCTGTGAGCAAGGAGTGGATGTTCACTCCTGTTTTTGCCTTGCAGAGCAGTATCATCCTCCTGCTGTTTGTTCTGTTGCCCTCCAGGAGCCGGCTTGGCCTCTAGAGGGGGTCTTAGTAGAGCCATTGCGCTCCAACCTGGCTTTGTATGCCAAGTACGCACAGGTAATCAACTTTAACTGTGCAGTGGTGCAGGTCTGGTCTTGTGCATGGGGGCCTAGTCCCAACTCCACCCGGCAATGGGGGCTTTGCCAAGCTGATAACCAGCATAACCAACTGGCTAACATTATCAACATTACCTTGGAGAGATTGGAGACTGGGGATCCTTTCTAGTATCTACCTCACATGGCTTTGTTAGGTAACCTATTCCTGGTCCTGAAGCCTTTGCTTCCTTGCGGCTCCTTAGGTCAGATGCAGGCCATCTTGGAGTACTACCGCTGTGAAGTGTTGCACCGACAGCGGAGGCTTCTGGCTGATTACCCCTCTGAGGGGTTTATAGTGGAGTGCCTGGTGTTGGGGGCGTGCTTTCCCATTGAGTGTGGTCTAGGTTGCCTAGTCAATGGAGAGATGGCCTTGAGTGCACCCATTATGCACTGGGAGCGGCTGTCCCCTGAAGTGCGGCATATGTGGCTACAAAATGTTGTTGTTCTCTACCAGGTGGTGGCCACCCACACTTTTGGTGACTATGTGGAGGCTACCACACACCATGTCCCTGAGGAGCCTGAGGAGGGCACTCAGTAATAAAGGTTTCTAGGACTATGTCCTTCTTCAATATAATGCACTTTCTTTTTTTATTATTATTTATATATCTTTTTATGTTATATATCTCTTAATATTTTTTCTTGTGTGGATTAATGATGTGTTTATATTACTTATTGTTATTTTCTTTCATGATAATTTCAGATAGTTTTTAATTAGGCCCTTCCTTTGGGGTGTGGAATGGGCAAAGGAACTTTGCATGTACGCAATTGAATATGCGTCCACTATCCTTATCCTTGATGGTATAGGCGTCAGGTGAGGTCTCCTCTATGATCTCAAAGGGACCTACCCATAGTTTGTCTAGTTTATGGGATCTACCTGCTCCTCTAGTGTTGCAGTATGCAACCCCCTCCCTTACCTCAAAAGAGGGCAATGGGGCCCTACTAGTGGAGTCTCTTTCAAATCTGGCTTGGGTCTTGATAGCTATGTTGCTAAAAGCGGATGCCTGCAATTTGATGAGGGTGTTGGCCAGTTGTCCTAGGTACTGATTATAGGAAAGCTGCCCAGGATTGCCTGTGGCCAAGTATAGGACAGGCAGAATGGCAGGGTGTTGATCATACATCAGTTGAAAAGGGGACGCACCCGTGGTGGAATACAACAAAATGTTGTACGCAAACACTGCTGCTCCTAAGTATGTTTCCCAAGAGGATGTACATGATGAAGCCAATTTATGGAGGATCTTTGTTAGGGTATCATTGACATGTTCCACCATCCCATTGGTTTCAGGGTGGTATAGAGTGGAGAGTACTCCGCAGACTCCCATGAAGTTGTTCACTCTCAATATTACAGAGGCCGTAAAATTGGTCCCGTTATCTGAGAGTAGGAACTGGGGGCAGCCATGGCAAAGTATAATGGCATCCAAGACAAATTTTCCAGTGGAAGGGGTTTCTACTTTCCTTAGAGGCCGGGCTTCTACCTACTTAGTTAGGTGATTTATAGCCACTATCACATAACAAAAGCCAGGGCTGCTGCGCGGGAGTGGTCCCATTATGTTCATTGATACAGTATGCCAGGAAAAATGGGGTTGCACCATTTGGTAAGTTGTGCTTTTTTGTAGTGGCTTATTCCCTTGGCACTCAATGCAGCAGTCAATTGTCTCCTGAATGTTGAAATTCATTTGCCTCCCAGAAGTAGGTGCAAGACAGGATCTCTTTGGTCTTCCAAAAGGCGCCACAACCTATTGCCTTATGAGCGGCTGTAACAATGCTAGTCCTTTTGGAGGGAGGAGGGAATATGCGTTCCTTACCATCCACTAGCTTGTACAGTACATCATTGCGTAGTGCTGTATCCTTCTGAAGGTCCTGTAGGATATGCTGTACTTTCTCATGTTTGTTGCTAAACTTCCCAGCCATCCTTTTCTGGTACAGCTGATCTGCTAATGGGCTCACCAGGGCCACAGTGGGTAAGCAGGAAAGGCAGTCTGCGTTCTGGTGCTTGCTACCAGGGCAGTGAAGGATCTCGTAATTCAGGGCCTGTAGTTTCAATGCCCATCAAGCAAGTCAGCCTTCTGGTTCCTTGAGGCTCTGGAGCCAAGCTAAGGACGCGTGGTCTGTGACCACTGTGAACTGTACGCCATGGATGTAGACCCAAAATTGTTTGCATGTGTAGATGACTGCCAGGCATTTGCGCTCTGTCACCATATAGTTGTGTTAGTGGGCGTTTAGTGTCCTACTGGCGTAGGCTACAGGATGTTTGAGTCCCTTGTTGTCAAGTTGGGATAGTACAGCCCCAACTGCAGTAAGTGAGGCATCAGTATGGATCACAAATGGTCTGTCAAAGTCTGGGTACATTAGGACAGGGTTGCTTGACAGGGCCAAGCGTAACTTGTCAAAGGCTCCTTGGCATTGTTTACTCCACACAAAGTCAACTCCCAATTTCAGCAAGTGGAAGAGAGGTTCTCCAATTGCTGCAAAGCAGTGAATGAAACGTCAATAATAACCAACCATTCCTAAGAACACTTGTATGTCACGTTTTGACTCAGGTTGCTTCATCTTAGATATGGCTTCAGTTTTTGCAGGTTGGGGACGCAGGCCATGGTTATCTATAACAAAGCCCAGGTATTCCAGCTGTTCCTTGAAGAGCTGGCATTTGTGCGGCTTTATCTTAAGATTGGCGGCCACTAGCCTCTTGAAAACCTCTTCCAAGTGAGCTAGATGCTGAGTGAAGGTCTTGGAGAAAAAATTGATGTTGTCCAAGTATACTAGGACACAGGAGAGTTTAAGGTTGCCAAGGATGGTTTCCATTGAACGCTGAAAGGTTGCAGGAGCATTGCACAACCCTTGCAGCATTCTTGTTGGCTGGAATAGTCCTTGTGAGGTTATGATGGCGCATTTTTCTTGTTTTTTGGGGGTAGTTCAATCTGCCAGTAGCCCAATATGAGGTCCATGGCAGAGAAGTACTTGTCATTCCTGAGGCAGTCTAATGCGTCATCTATGCACAAAAGGGGTAGGAGTCCTTTTTGATGACCTTGTTGAGGCGTCAATAGTTGATGATAACTTGGTTAGAGCCATCTTTTTTCTTGACAATCAGGATAGGAGATGCCCAGGGACTTTTGGATAAGACCAAAATGCCTTGTTTCAGCAGTTCACTGACTTCTTCTGAGACAACTTCTTTGTTTGCCTTCAATTGTTGTATGGGGCGCATGCAAATTGGAGGAGTGGTCCCTGTGTCAATGTGATGGGTTACTCCTTCAGCACAACCCAGATCATGGTTGCTTTCAGCGAGAGAGAGCGGTACTATTTGAACAGCAAAGATGCCTGAGCTTGCTCCTCAGGACCAAGGGAGAAAAGGTCAGCTAAGGGGGTATTCAGGTTGACTGCTGGTCCAGGTTTATCCGGTATACCCATTTCCTTGAATGTACCAAATCCCTTAACCTTAATAGTTCCTCCATGGGGTAGAAGTGCAAGAAATCTACCCCTTGGTCTTTCTTGATAGAAAGTGTTTTCTTCATGAGGTTGGCAAAGAGAACATGTATCTCCTGCTGGCCTGGGGTAACAATGCCTGGCGCAATGCATGGCTCAAAGCAAGAGCGGCCCCAGGGTTTGATGTCCTCTGCATATAGCCCTTCAGGGATGACCACGGACAACCCAGTCTCTGCAATCTTCTGGTGTCCGGGCTCCAGGGAAAAGGCGGACCTTACCCTCAACAGAATACCCTTATGTTTCAGGATCTTTGTAGGAGGTTTACGCCTGAGTTTTCTGGCAAGTTTGTATTCTATGGGGACAATCCTGTTGGCGTAAGCCAGATTGACAAATTTGCAGGGCCTGGGGGCGGTGTCTTGACCTTCCTTACTGAAGAACAAGGGTAAGGTCTGACCAAGGATTTTGAAGGTGGCAAGACCCCAATGT
This sequence comes from Entomophthora muscae, assembly GCA_014839935.2. Taxonomy (NCBI): domain Eukaryota; kingdom Fungi; phylum Entomophthoromycota; class Entomophthoromycetes; order Entomophthorales; family Entomophthoraceae; genus Entomophthora; species Entomophthora muscae. The sequence goes on along the minus strand of QTSX02003866.1, from coordinate 52,936 downwards.
GTCATGGCACCATATTTCACCAGGAAGGAGGTGCCTATGAGAAAATTGTAGGTGTTGTTTGGCAAGACAACTGCAGGGACAGACCCTGCAATGGAGCCAAATTGCATAGGTAGTACGCTGTATGCTCCCATAGAGTATGTGGGTTCCTTGCCAGCTGTACCAAAGGGTGATCTGTAGTCCACATCTGAGGCTATACCCAACTTCTTCACCATCTTGGTGGAGATGATATTAAATGGAGCGCCACTATCCACTATGGCTTGAATGCAATGTTTGTTAACCAATATTTCAATGTAGGTACAATCAATATAAGAGTCATTGAGGCTTTTTAATGTGTGTATACTGTTCTCCTCATTGCTCTCCAAGGTGCAGAGTAAACTTTTGCAGACATTGGGGTATGTGGACTTAATTTCCTCCAGGGGGAAAGCTACTTGGATCAACTTTAGGTTTGGGGTGTCATTAAAGCATGGTGAGCAACAATTTTCCCTGGAATCCTGTAGCTGGGCTGCATATGGCTTCAAAACTTCAGCCAGGGCGGCCTCTTCCTGCTTGACTTTGCTTTGGGATTGGGTAGTCACTGCATATAGGTTGTTGGCTACAACTATATGGATTGTGTCTTTGTATAGCTCATCAGGACAGTGGCCTTCAGGGCCAGGTTCAATGGGAATGTTGAGGGATTTGGTGGAGGTAGAATTTCCCTCTTCTACTCCACCTTGGCTTTTCTCTCAATTGTGCTAGCAGAATGGGGTTGCACCACATTTACCTTCTTGGAGTTGGTTGGACACTTTGATTTCCAGTGTCCTGCTGTGTTGTAGGCAATGCAGTAAGGACCCTTCACGTCAGGAGGGTGTGCATAGGACTTAGCAGAGTCCTCCTTCTGGAAGCGTGGTTTCTCATAAATTGGTTTAGGCTGCTTGGACTTGGGTCGGTTGGGAGGGCCAAACGTTTTGGCATGACTTCAGAGGCAATCCACAATTTCTGAAATATTCTTGCCTTTGGCGTAGGCAGGGGCCATTGCTCTGTGGAGCTCTTTGTACAGGTGTGTGGTCTGCTTCATTGCAGCGCAGATATCAAAGGTGGAGACTGTACCAGAGCCAAGGAGCACCAGCACATCATGGTAGAATTGTTCCGCAAATTCCTGCAGAGTTTCTCCTGGAGCAAACTTTATGGCACCAAACTTGGACTTCCTGGTGAAGAAAATATCCTCTCCACCAAATTCCTCCAGTACAGCCTGTCTAGTCTCTTGGTATGTCCAGTCAGTTGCAGATAGGCGTGGCATTACTAAGTTGACGCTGATTGCGTCTAATGTGGTGATGAGTGTGGTTGCCTTTTGGTGGTTGCTAGCGCCCCTCATTGCCATCTCAAAGAGTCACAGGAAGGAATGTATGTTCCCTTGTTTATCAAATTTTGGGAGTTTCAGGGGTTTGAAGCGTTTATTCACAGCTGTAGGCTCGGTGGGCTGGGGGGAAGAGGTTGACTGTCTATCTGCTGTATAGCTATGCCTAGCCCTAGGTGTTGCCTTTGGCGTGAAAGGCTCTCTAGAAGGAAGGGTGGTGAATACCTCAGGAATCCCCCTGTTTGGTGATTCCCCTTCCTCCTCAGAGGTATTGGCAGTGTCTGCATAGTGATCCTTATGTGTTGAAGATGAAGTCCAATGGCTGCTTGAGATGCAGTTGCAGCCTTTTGTTGCCAGTAGCTGCATCTGAGTTTCCATTCTAGCCAGGCAATTGTGGACATTGGTGTTGTCCATCTGCTGGCTTTTCTGGCGGAGCTCAGACTCTACATTTGCGGTGGTTTTAGAAAGGCGTGACACGGTGTCTCTCAGGGTCAGCTGCTTCATTTGTAGAGCCATGATGGTCTCGTGTGCCCTGGCAAACTCTTCTTTGTATCCATTGATTGTGCTCTCCAAGGTTGCTATTCTTGTCTCTAGTGTTGAGATCTTTGTGCTGTGCGGGCAAGGTAGTGGCTTTGGCAAGACAAGCAGGATACTCTCACTTGATTGTCAACTTATGCTTCCAGTCTCTGGAATTCGTCCAGAATGTATTTTTCAAACTGGTGGAGCCGTGAGCCAAGCTGTTCTACTTCTTTGTCCAGGGCAATAACGTTCTGATCCAAGGTGGCTATGTTGTCTGCCATTCTTACGCTGAATTTTTCTGACTTGGCACAAAACTTGTGGACGTCCTGCAGCCATGCCAGAGAGGCTCCACATGCATCCATTGCTTTATGGACCATGGCTCTGAACTTTGTGTTTAATATGTTGATCAGTTCATCAATACGTGCATGCACATTCCCCCCATCAACTGATTAGCCAGAACCATGGCACGCATCTCCAAAAAGGAGGTGTTGGTTGTGGCCCACTGCTCAGCCCAGTTGCAGCAATAGGAGAGGAGGGCGTCACCAAGGGACAAAAGTTTGAGGTTCTGGCAGGCGGCAATTAACTGGAGTTGTTTCCTGGAGGGCTGGACAAAGCCAGCAAGGTACTCTACAGCGTGATCACCACTAGAAAGGCAATCCTGGAGAGCTTGGAACAAAGCGTTACAATAGAGCCAGTAAATTTGCTGGCAAGAATCCTGGTCCCGGTAGTGGAAGAATATGCTCAGATTCTGGTCAGGGCAATCAGAGGGACAGAGGTGGAATCCACAAAGTAAAGCCTCAGCCAGCTCAACAATCTGCGTGTGATTGTATGAACCAACCAAGACGGGACCCTCAGGGATAGAGGGCAATGGGGCCACAACCAAAGGAACGGTTGTGGGAGGATGAACAACCACAGGTGTGGTGATCCACATGTGTGCAGTTTGCAGGCAAGGGTGAATTTGGCTTCAAATAAAGACAATATGCTAAAAAATGATAATGTGTGGACAGATAGCAACGTTGTAAAACTAGTAGATAACATAGAGCTGCTAGGGGTAAGTGAGGTAAGCCTAGTAGGTAACGTGGTCTACTGGGAGAAGTGAGGTAACCCTAGTAGGTAACATGGTCTACTAGGGTAAGTAAGGCCTGGTTGGTATGTAACAAAGGACTACCAGAGGCAGTTGTTGCCTCCACCCAGCAGAAGATGTTGGCTGCTTTGGGCTATAGTACTTCACCTATCAGGGTGGAGACTGAAATAGCAAGCAGGAAACTTTGTCTGTCTGGGGGGAGAGTAAGTTTGGACTCCTGGTGGGTAACGCGGGCTGCCAGGGAGGGGAAGAGCTCTGAGGGCTCAATGTACCCTAATACACTTGCAGGAGTCTGTGAGCAAGCACCCTGCCTAACGGACTGGCAGGGTGTCCTCGTTTATGCCCCTATGGGAGCTTTGGGGAAACCCAAAGTGAGCATTGGAGGGTATAGGTATGCTCAGAGGTGTCACCAAGGTGGCTTGCTTGGGGAAGCAAGCTGCAGAACTTGGTGTGATCAGGACTCTGGGAAGTAGAGCTTATTACTCTGCAACTGAAAGCCCAGATATCATCACCTGGGTGAGTAAAGACAACACATAGACATAGATTTATGGTTGAATGGCCTAAGTGGATTGCCACTTGCAAGGACCCAGTCAAACACCAGTTCAATGTAGACTCATGCCTGGGTCTATGAGTTCTGGTAATGGGGGCTGAGATAAAGAACCAAGGTGGTTCACAGAATTAGCAGAGAAAACTAGCAAGAGGGACTGTTTGGTCACAGTAAAGGCTAGTTGATAAACTGTTAATTCATATTGAATGGAATGGACCAATATGGTTCAGTGTGTTAAAGGAACAAATGAAGTTCCTAGTGTGAAACTGGTTAAGGATAAGCAGAAGGACAAAAAGACAGGATGAAGAACTAGCAGATTATGGGGTAGGATGGCCAAAGGACCAGAATTTGGTGCTGAAGAACTGAAGAGTTGAGAGGATGACCGAGCTGGACTGAATACAGAGGCTGGAAGAGCTGGTTTAGTGACTTTTGAGAAGAAATTCGGATATAAAGAAGCAGTTAAAGAATGATTGAATACTGCCTGATTATGATTAAAAAAGGATTAAAAATTATATAAAGAAAAAGAAAGAGGAGGAAAAATAACCTATAGTTTATTGGAACTATATGTTATTTTTAGGAAAAAAAATGAGAGAGAAAAAGGACCAAAAAGAAGCTGGAAGAAGAACGGAGAAACTGTGAGAGCAAAAGAGCAAATTTTGCCAAGAACAACTAGGGGAGCAAAAGGACAAGCAACAGGCAGGTTCAAAGATGCAAAAAGTTGACAGAAACACAGAGAAACGCAGAGAAACGTTGGTAAATTGAAGGATCAAAAATTGCCTAAGTAAAACATATGTGGAAGCGCTCGGGATTTGCCGGGGAAACGTGACGGGAATTACAGCAAAACCGTTCAAAACGCAGAGCAGTGGTTTACCAGGAGCAGGGCAGCTTGGAGTTTGAACCAGGGTCAGGAACAGGTCATCCGGATAAACTGTTTTGGCAAAAATGTTGAAGCAAGGCGTTTGATTGGCTGCAACCTGGAGCCTACTTAATCAGGTTTTTAAGGGCTTTAACTTGAGAGTTAAAGCCTAAAAATGGGGAGCAGAAGCAGAAAATTCAGGGCTTTCATTGGCTAAATTAAGTTTGAAAGTTTGATATATTATAGAAGAAGAAAAACAGGATAGTTAAAGCTTTAAAGAACCAGAGTTCTAAGAGAGGATTTTGGTCTGAAACAAGGGGCTATAAAAGGGAGAGCCATCTGAGACTTTTCAGGGACTGGATCAAGTGGATTACAAAGACTACCAAAGCTACAGAAGGAGCAGGAGACCAAGGATAGGAAACCAGAGTCAAGTCAGACCACAGGAGCTTAAGATTAAGACAACAGAGCCCACAACCAAAGTGCCGGAGCCCAAGAACAAGGAGCAGGAGTCAAAGACCAAGTAAAAGGAGTCCAAGATATTGTTAAAGGACTCCAAGTTTTGGCACAAACCCTTTTTTATTCCCTACCCAAAGGTGATATCTCAGAAGTTTTCTAAGGGGATCTTCCTTCTGACAGAGAATAAAGCGCCTATTACAACCCCTATCTGATTTTCCTGTGTGAAAAGAGTATATAAGTCTCATGAGTCAATTGCCCCATATTTTCTACCCTAGCCCAGGGGATAAGGAATCATACCGCCTAGGGTGCAGGAAGTTTGCCTCTAGTAAATCTGCCCAGGAGGAGTGGGAGAAGGTGACCAGGCATTTGGAGATGTCAAATAGAGGAAGAGAGTTCATTGAAGAAGAGTTTTCAAGACTACTCCAGGATTGGTATTGGCCTACAGGCGGGCTGGCGCCTGCTGAAGTCCAGGTATATGGTGGAGACGCTTGCTTGATGATTGGAGAGGTACTTAAGGAGTTTGCCCTTATGCAAGCCAAGTATAAGCTTCTCACCAACCCTTCACCCCTTTTGGAGAATGACAACTCCTCCAAGCTGGTCCCTGGCTACGACCCAGGACACACTATGGGGACTGGTGACCAGGAACCCCACAATGGGGTTGATCACGGAAAAGACAGGAGCACACCCACTGTTTGATGATTTTATTGTGTACCCATGCTTGTCAACAAAGCTGGGCGGAGGCAAGGCCAAGGACAATCCTTGGCGGGCGGGGCAGTTTCCTGAGGCATTGGCAGAGGCTCGATTCTGAGTGAGCACCAATTTTGAGCAACTTGTGTTATTGCTGGTATGTTCAAAGCTACAGATAGATGTTATCCTTGCCAATGTACTCTACCTAATCCTATTCAAGAGCACTACAGACTACAATAGAATAGAACTTTGAAGATAATTGTGTTTATTGATACTGGAGTACAATCTAGCCAGCGGCTACAATCTATCCAGGTGTAACTATGAACTTGTTTTCCTTTCAGGCGTCTGTACCAATATATACTGCAACAACCCTTTTTCTTGTCCTTTTAGACAGTTCTCAGTGGCTACCTTTGCAATAGATCTGTCTTTTCTAGTTGCGCCTATCCTGATTGGTTGTCCTTGGCACGTGTGTTGCTAATGGCCTTTGCAGGCATGCATGGCACTTCAGCTACAGCCTATGCTCTTCTTGAGCTAGCCTACTGTCATTTATCAATTGGCTGTATCTTACACACCTATTATTGTGCTAGGAAACTACACCGTATTTAGTTGACAATTATTAATGGTCCTTAATCTGTCTTCCAGCATTGGAAGGTAGAATTTTGCTATTCCATTTGTAGGGCTTAATCAGTGATCCTTTTCTGGCTGGCAAGTCTTCTGCTTACTAATGCAATGGGTTGAATTGGGGATTATATGTTGTATAATAGCAGACTCAATCCAATAGTGACTTGTGGATTATCTGCCGTGTAATGCTGACCCAAACCAATAAGAAACCTGATTATACGCTGTGTAGCTCTGGCCCAAACTTGGTATTTCCTGATCTTTTGCCTATCACTTGTTTGTTATGATCATATATGCCCATCAGGCAGTGTGGGGCTGGGTTGATACAACGTCCAGTAGGGTGATTGGGAGGCAAGTGATAGGTGATCTTAGGTTATACGGTGTGAAGGCAATGATAATCACTATGTTGGCTAACGTTTATACTGAATATAATTGTTACATCAATTATAATAAAGCAAGTAATATACGGCGTACAATCAGTACACATAGGAATGATGATCAGTGATAATTTGGAGTATAATTGTTGCATCTAATCTAATAAACTAACAATTACACAGCGTGTAACTACCATATCTATTATAATATATTGGTGATTATACTGCGTATAATTATACACTTAATGTAATGATAACCAAGTGATAATACGGCGTGTAACTGATTAAGATCTGCTTGCAATGATTAGCCTGATTATTTGTGGTCAATCAGCCTAATCTCACAAACACCCAAAGCAATTCAACGCTTTCATAGACAAACTGATTGCATAAAATTTGGGAGGAGTTTCTTTATTATAAATCTCATATATAGTATTTATCTTGGTTTTTTATTTCTAAATCAAATAGGAAATGAAACAAAAGGTAGATTAAATACAGATATTTATTATCAATAATTTTTATGCTCACAGATGGTGTCCTTGTACTTGGTGGTGCAGATTTTTCACCTGGCTTTTTTTAAGAATTTATATCTTAAACTTTATGGACAGAGAGGCTGTAACATGATTAATAAGTGTCCTAAAATCCATTGCTTTGAGAAAGGGGGACTATACTTACAAAGTCTGGCTCTCATCCTGATAGAACCATCAACCGGAATGCCATCCAGTGCATAACTGAGATGGCCACTCTGAGAGGCCTCCAGGGAGAGGTATAACGGGACAAGGGTGGGAAATTGGTGTTTAAACCCATAATCAAGGCACCCACCAACAACCACAGAGAAATGATCACAAATGGGGTGATATTTTATTTTTGTAGGAGGTTGTGGTAAAGATGAGAGTGAGTGATTTGAAACCAACATAAGGGTCATTATTTGTTAGATTAAGCCAAGGCGCCAGCTTAAGCATTTCAAAGCATTTTAACCTCTTTTGTACCATTTAAGTCATAAACTTATGCTTTTTAACATTGATATAATGCTTAGTTTACTGAAGAAAAGTTAAGAGTGTAAAATATACAAATAATAAAAATAAATCTTATTTTTATTAACTGTATTTTTTGCTAAAAACCCCTTTTTTCTATTTTAATAAGCCAAGAATCAAATATATGGGTTGCATGGGAGAGTAATAGCAGCCCCAAAGCTATAATTTCTATTACCCTATCTTTGGCTCATATATTAATTTCTTAGTTATTATTAGAAAAAAGTTTTTGTATTTAAAAGACTATTTAACCTATGTGAAATATAAGTTTTTGTTATGTGTCCAACTTCATGAACATCTCCTACCAATCCTTTAGTAGTCTCAGCTCTCTTTTTTTCTATGTCATCTGTGAAGAACTTTTCACAGTAATTTATTTTGGAGTACTCCTTAACATCCTCAAATGTCAAAGGTGAAACATATAGCTCACCATCTTTCATTAAATATGAAAGATTAACATAAAATGCTTTGACTCAAACCAGCTTTTTTAGGCCTAGATTTTCTATCATAAATGTAAAAAAAGGTTTTTTGGGAAACATCTGAATTATTTACAAGTGACTCATATAAACCCTTTCTTTCTTCCTCTCTCTCAAAAACCATTTTGAGATCATTTATATTTTTTATAAATCTCATTTTCCTTTTGTTTAAATAGTTTAGACAATACACCAAATGACCATCAACAATACTTTTGTTTAAAGCCCCATAAAATGAGGGAGTATTTTAGCTAGGTAAGGCACCAAGTTGGAGACTTGGAATCCCGTAAAGCTGTAAAGATTGGATAGACCGTCATCATCCATCTAAAGACTTTGGCATGTACGTTAAATTGTCTGAAATTACTGGCAAAGTACATAAGCATGTAGAAGACAAAGGAATAGATTGCTACGTGCTGGGTGGAGCGGGGCAACACCAGCGTGGGCCAGGAGTACGTCTCAGAGGAGTTGAGCTGCGCTGGCTCCTTGTAAAATTACTCATCAGGTGGTTTGTTGTAAGGCCCATGCTGATGAGAGTGTTGGTGGCCCCCAATCCCAAGGCAGGCTGTGAGGACAGCAGAGAAGATTAATTGGTTCATCTTCAGTTCCTAGGAAAGGGCAGACAAAGCTTAGTGTCTTTAACTTTCTGTAGTGTAAAAGTTTTCTTGGGTATTGATTTATGTGATACTATTGAGGGGTAATTTCACTCAATGATAGCACAAACTACCATCAAGTGATTGAGATTTAATATATACTGTCATCCTTAGTGGGGCATGAATAGTACAAAGCATTGGACAGGGGACCCCAAACACTTGGTGTTGTCTGGAATTCCCTTTTGGGAGTGGAATGGGAGTGGTTTTGCAAGCAATGAATTGTTATCCTTGGCATGGCATGGGATTGGAGCATCTTCAGGCACAGTAATGAATTTCAATCCAGCTTTTGCAGTTGATACATTATTTGTAATGCTGGACTGCTTGTCAACCCCCTTCAGATTTGGTAGATTCCAAATTTGGGCAGCAGTTCCCCCTCCATTTGGGTTTGGGGAAATGCCTTTTTGGGTTTCCCCTTTTGGCAATTTCCCCATTTGGCGGGTGGGGTGGGGGACTGGCTGGCAGTGGTGGGCAGGTGGGCGGGGGCTGGCGGGAGCGGGCTGGCGGGCGTGTGGCTGGCATACGCCTGGCAGCCGGCCACGCAACCCGCGGACGGGGTATAAAACCCGTCTGAATTAAAAATTCTATTTTTAATCCCTGTTTTGAAACCTTGGCTTTCCGCAGCAGTTTCCCCAATAAGGGGGAACTGCTGCCCTTTTTATTTTGTTCTTCATCCTGCAGTGTGCTCAGAACAACTTCCTGAATGCCAGTGTTGTCAGGAATATTCCTGACATTTTGCCATGACACTCAAAAAATCTATTAAACTTAATTGTTCTTTTTATAATTTTAGGTACCTTATTAAAAAAATAATATAAGAATTTATAAGATCTGATAAGATTATCATTATTAGTCTAAACTTTATTATTTTTAATATTCTTAAATTTATTATTTTTAAGCAGACTTATCAAACACTGACCTGAAAACAAAGAGCCGTGAGATAAAATTTCAGATAAAAAGTTATGATACTCATATTTAATTTTCTCATTTTCTTTAAAAGCAATTACAAATCCTAATAAAGAAATAGGTATTTTCTCATGAAAACAATTATTGAATCTATAGGACCCCAACTATTTTAAAGTTTTCTTTATAATCTATTACTATAACACATGGACTATTATCAAGATTATTTATATCACTAATATATTCTTTATTTTGATGCTTATAAAAATTTTTCATGCAGGTCAATAGATTCTAAATTTTCTTTAATACTGTAAATTCAGAACCTGAATGTAAAAATGTGGGATTGTCAAATCCTTGGTCCAAATTTTGAATCACTTTTGCGGGATAGCCTTTTTTAATTAAATTGAATTCTTTGTATTTTTATTTGAATTTTTAAAAATGCGGAAACTCATAGACACTTTGCAAAGTTCAAGTCAAGCTGCATATTTCCAATGGACAAAATGAATTAAATGGAATCAGATTTGAAGCGTTCAAATTCATCAACCATTTTCATTAAGCTTACTATGTTTTTTGAAATTTGCGGGATTGTCAAATCCAAGAACTAAATTTTAAACCACTTTTGAATGCCACTAGTAAACTCAGATATTAATTGCAGGAACTGAAATACAAATTTAATGTACACTAAGCACACTAGGAAACACCAAACCTAATCAAGAAGCTCCACCATAACTAAAATCAAACTAAAAATTCAATATCAATAACCATGTTTAGACATAAAAAGTGATTGATCTTTAAAATCATCCAAAACTGGAAAGGATATAATATTATACACTTCAAATCACCGATATAGAAATTCTGTTACTATTCAAGGCTAACTCAAGAGAAAATAACTACTCATAACTCAACCAATAAATCCAAATAAATACATATTTAATATAAAATATGTTTTATTATTTTATTTTTATGGATTTTCAATTGCATTCCAAACCCGCTCCTGCACCAGCCTGCGGGGTAGCCTGTTCATAAGGGTGTCCCAGAGGGTCCAAGAACAGACCCATAACCCAACTCAAGAGGAGCCGTGCAAATACACAGGCCTCCCAAGGTGTCATTGCCAGCCAACCACCTCCCGCATTCCAGGCCAGGAACAGTAGCCTTAATCCAAGACAGAAGCTGCTCTCAAGGCCTGCAACCAAAGTGTCCTACACAAAGGCCATTGGGAATAATGAGGTTACATACATCTCCACTGTTTACCCAGTTGTCACCTGGCCCCACATTCTTGACCCAAGAGTTGCTACTTCCTGCCCCCGCGTCTTTGACACCACCTACAAGCCATTGGCAGCTACTGTTGAGACATCTGCGCCTGTGGTCTATTCCACCATTGACGGTGCCAGCGCAACCAAGCGTGATCCCACCTTCTACACAAAGGTCTCCATCTCCTGAGTTGAGCCTGGTAGCCAGGATGCCGTGGTACCTGCCAAGGGCCGGTGTTGGTTGACAGATAGTGAGCGTGAAGCTCTCCTCAACTGCTTGAATGGGGGAATGGTGGTTTGGGATATTGCGTCCCAATTTGATGTCACAGCCAGATACATTGCCAACATCAACACCAAGTATGGCAATACTGGGCAAATTGCAGAATCCATCAAGGCTAAGCGGCAGCCCAAACTCCTTCAGCCTGTTCATATTGATGCAATCAAGCAGTGGATAGCCAAGGATTTCCACCTGGACATGCTTGCTGTCCAATCAATGCTTGCCACAGAGTTCAGGCTTTCTGTTTCTAAAACCCTTGTTTACAAAACAATGGTTGATTTGGGCTTCTCTTGGAAGATGCTTGGAGTTTCTCCAAATAATAGGAACAGTGAAAAGACCAGCGAGGATTGACACATTTATGCTGAGACATATCTGGCACTAAAGGAGACTGGGAATGTCCAGTTCTTCTATTTTGACAAATTGTTGCTTTCCTCCTCACTCAGGACCAGGCATGGGTGGGTCAAGAAGGGGTCCAAGGACGGTGTAGCCCATTGTGCAGCTGTCTGTTCCCAGACCTATTCAATGGTTGCGCTTCTTGGTCCTCGTGGGTTAGATCAATACCAGATGATTAAAGGCTCCCATAACAGCGGGACCTTTCTTGATTTTCTCCAAGCTGTCAAGGAGTACCTTTGGATAAATTATAGCAGCACAACTAACATTGTTGTGTTTGATAATGTTGGGCTCCACAAAGTGGATCTGGTTGTGTCTGAGTTCCCCCCATTGACAAGAATAGCCACTCCTCCAGCCACTGCCTTGCTGATTGTCCAATGAGACTTCTCTTCCTCCTGCCATATTCCCCATTCCTGAATCCAATCAAGGAGGTGTTTGGTTGGATCAAGAATAAGGTGAAACAAGATTTTCCTCAGGAGACTGAGGATCTATTCAATATTCTTGAGGTCAGCCAATTTGCAATGCCACCTGATGTGGTGGCAGCTTTCTATGAGCACTCAGAATCCTTCCTCCCTAAAGCCCTGGCCTCCAAGCCAATCAGATAAATGGGCGCTCCGTGATTTATTTGTTTTTATTTCTATTTAGTCTGTTTTATTAGGACTCAAAAATTATTATTTATATATAATAATATGATGTTTGATTGTATTATAGACATATAAAAAATACGTAGAAAAGGTAAGTAAAACTAATTATACAAGATATAGAGACACATTTTTATTATAATGCACTGAATATTATATTGACTGTTGCGCTAAAAAATAAAATAAATTTAAAATGATAAAAATAATTAATTTATTTATATGATTGTGTTTGTTGATGGTACTTTGGCTTTTCTAAGCCACAAATTGAACCTTGTATATCATCATATGATCCTTGTTATTTCAGTGCCACTATAGCCACACGGCACGGCAACCAATGATTTTTATGTATTCCTTACTAATTTGTACTTAGGATGCAGTTCAAGTATATCAAATATGTTTATCAAATCATACCACAAGGGAAAGGTAATTTGAGTTCTAAACAATCATTTGTTTAGAACAATAGTGGAGCGGGCCGCATGATGCGGATAAATTCAATTCTCCATGTTTATCTTTGTGATAAATGGACCTGTACTTGACAAGTAGTAAATAAAAACATTTGTAATTCTTTTTTATTTGATGTATTGACAACTATAACTAATGTTTTTTAATATACTTAGATATATTAATATTATAATTTACATACTAAAATTTAAAATTAAAATTAAAATATTAAAAGTAAAATTATAATTATAAATATTAAAAGATAAATATTAAAGTTTATATAATCAAAATATAACAATTTTATTAAACTGTGATTTATTCAATATCAAAATATTTGATATTAAATATGTCAATATTAAAGATTTTAATAAAGAATATTTTAATATTAAAAATTTTAATATTAAATATTTCACAATTAAAATTTTACTGTAAAATTTTAATAGTGAAGTATTTACCATTAAAATTTTAATATTTAAAATAAAAATAAAAAACAAAATAAAAATTTCAAGTTGCAAGGGAAAATGATTTATTAGGGGAATGCAAATTGCAGGGGAAATGTGATTATTCCGGGGAATTATATCCCAAAATCAAATTTTCTGCTAATGCGTCCAATTGGGAACACATAGTCTTTTGTATGTGGTGGATGACTCTGGCGCCAATTGCTAGAGGGGTGGCGCTCAGCACCCTGGTGGTGGACAAACGTCTTATAAAAGGCAATTGGGTGAGAGAATCAACTAGGAGATTTTTGGGGAGGGCACAGTACCTGTATAGTGTTGCTATTGCAAATGAGTCATATAGGACATGCTTGACTGTCCTGTATCCCCATGGTGTCTTCTGTCTGTTGAGGGCTACGCGGCATTTTTCAATCTGTATAGGTACATCTTCTAATTTTTTCACGTTGGCTTTCAATATGCAGTGGAGCAGGATTCCCAGGTACATCACAACGTGGATTTGTTGCAAGGTATACTTTTCTGAGAACATGCACAATTTTTTGAAAGTTTGTACTAACCTATTAATATAGGACATTTGGTTAAATTTGAAGAGGGTTCTGGGGGCGCCCGACTTGTATCAGCCCCCAGGCCTCAGCAAACAATATCAATAAAAGCTCTAAAATATTCACAAGGACTGCATCCCTAACTTTGTTTGATAGAGCTTTAAAAATTTCATTAAAAATTGCAGATTTCAGACATTCATTTCCAATTTGAAAGTCAGCTTTAATTTTTTTTGTTTCGTTGATATTTGTGAAGGGGAACCTTTGAATGCTTTCATATATGTATTCATTGAAGTTCAGTTTTATATCCCCGTGAATTTCATTCATTTATTTGATTTTGATTGTTGATCCTAGTTTGTATGCTTCCCTTATCCATGGCAAGAACCCCGCAGGTGGTTGATATTCCCTATCTTTAGCTGCAATATTTGAAAGCTTATTCATATTATGTTGAACTATTTTATTTATTTGATTTTTATTTATTTGTTTTATAGGGGCCATCAGTGACTGGTAACCCCCATAAAACCAACTTGACGTAAAAGCTGCCACTTCTGCAACCTCATCCCTATCCCTGGTGATGACTAAAATAAATATAAGTTAAACATAAAAAAGACTTACTGATTGTTTCCCCTGTGGCCCCCTCAGCCACAGGCGCCATATTGGCAAACTTCATGAGCGTTGGATGCACTTCATTAATTTTTTTAGGCTTATTTTTTCTTATTTTTCTTGCAACTTGTGCTTCCTCTTGAGTTTCATTTGATAAAGCTTCTGTATTTATTGATGTGCTTCTGCTTCTTGCTTTTGTTTCATTTTCATCTGTTTCCATTTGGTCAGTTTCCTCTTCATTGGTGTTGATTTCTTTTTGAATTTCTGTTCCTTCAATTAGTTTGATCTTCTTATTGTTTTCTTTGGCCCCCTGCCAGAACTCCCAGGAATTGTAGGCCGTGTTGTTGAATTCTAGACTTGATAAAATAGTTCCCTGTAGGTTAAGTAATTTTTCTTTATTCTTCTCATCTATAATATTTCCCAACTTATCCAGAGCATCTTCTTTTGACTGTATCAGTGGCTGGCCCTTGTTACCCAGCTTCCCTGTCACTATTTCCCTGATATTTCTTTCTATCTCAACAACCTTTTGAAGGTGTGCTTCTAATTTGTTGATTAAGTTATAGATTGTTGACATATTGTTCAAATTCCATCAAAAAACTGGTTTTTATAGTACTATATTCAGTGCATACATATTTTTTATCATCATTAATTAATTAAAGACAATAAACGTAAATATTGCATTAAAATATTGCAATTAGATGTCAATTCTTGATATTTTAATATTATGTGTATAACTCAATGTATTTAGTTTAATAAAATACATTGTAAACTTGGCCTTTTTTCATTGTAATTTATCAAAATGGATTGTGTTTATATTAGAGAGCCATTAATGCTTAGTAAAAATATTGATACATAGTGCATTTTACAGCCTGTATATTTACCTATTGTTATTAATTCTATAAACTTTTCAGTTGGATTTTACAAGGTAATAATGTAATGTGTTATAAATTAAAGTTTACTGTCATTAATTGGCTGATTTATTTTGCTGTGGCAATTGTGCATTTTCTGATATTTCCGTACTAATATCCAATTGGTTGGCTTCACATCCAATTACACAGGCAATAGGGAAACAAGCTGCCACCCCAACCACATCCAGTCTCGGGGTGGCGGCTTGTTTTCCTATTGCCTGTGCAATTGGATGTGAAGTCAACCAATTAGATACTAGTGCAGAAATATCAGAAAATGTACAATTGCCACAGCAAAGAAAATCAGCCAATTAATAACAGTAAACTGTAATTTACAACACATTACATTATTACCTTGTAAAATCCAACTGAAAAGTTTATAGAATTAATAACAATAGGTAAATATACAGGCTGTAAAATGCACTATGTATCAATATTTTTACTAAGCATTAATGGCTCTCTAATATAAACACAATCCATTTTGATAAATTACAATGAAAAAAGGCCAAGTTTACAGTGTATTTTATTAAACTAAATACATTGAGTTATGCACATAATATCAAAATATCAAGAGTTGACGTCTAATTGCAATATTTTAATCCAATATTTACGTTTATTGTCTTTTATTTATTAATGATGGTGAAAATATGTATGCTCATAATTTTAAGCTATTTGAAAAATGTACAACATTGTATTAATTATGAGAAATGTCAATAATGTAAAAAGAAAGTATTATTAATTGTAAATTGAAAGAGAGATATCAATTTTAATAAGTTATCACAAAGAAAAGATTTATTTATTAATCAAAGGACAGGAAGGGAAGGGAATGGGCAGAATGGACATTGCCTTCATCTGCGCCTGTGAAAGGGGTGGCATCAGAGAAAGTGGGGAGGGAATGGGTGGTGGCTTGGGAGTCAGGGTTTGAAGGCAGGTGGCTTGATGGGGGGTTGGGGAGGCAGGGTTTGTTGACTGGAAAGGGGCAGCAAGAGCGGTTTGCTTCAATTGCTCAAATTCTTCTTCTGTCACATATACTGGCTTGAAAAAACGGATGGACTAGTGTGGGGGGAGACGGGGGTCCTTTCTGGACTTATCACTATCACTTGCATAGAAGATGATGAGATCAAATAAGTCCTGGACGGACGCGGAAGGAAAAAGCTCATACCCCATATCAATCTGGGTGCATAGTTTGTTGTAGGTGGCAGGCTTCAAGCGCCTGAGGGCAGAACCAAAATTGTAGAGACATACATCTTCAAGATGCATGTCAGCGTAGTTGATGGGGTAGGACCAGCAGGTATGCCCCACAGCCCTGATTTCTTGGGTAGCCCATTCCCGCTCCTCCATCTCTGCACTCAGTACAACTGTGGGTATGGAGTTTTGTGTGGCCCACTCCTCCAGCATGGCCTTGAGCTCTGTCTGGTAGGCATAATCATCTGTGGTGTTTGATTTTGCCGAGTAAAAATTGACGCCCAATGGGGAAACTGCCAATAAAGCCCAACAAAAAAGATACAAGATTGGGCCGCGCTTGTACACGTCAGACTGGATACGCTTCTCTCCAAAGTCTTGGATACTAGCTGAGATTTTAGCGTATGATAGGAATATTACGTCATTATGGGCCCTCATTGCCCTTCCTTTGATAAAATTAATAATTGTTGAATTGTAGGGGTTGGTATCCACTAAAATAGGGCCACTGAGATCTTGATTGGACAAGAATTTAGCAGCAACCACAACTCCATGTATCCACAAAGTCACCGTTCTTTTGTTGGTGGTAATGCTGTTGATTCCCAACTAGAGACGTACCTAGACCAGGGGCATCTGCAGGTCACGTTCCATAATGGCCATCATAATGGGATAGGCTGTATCACCTTTGGTTGAGGTACAGGCACCAGTTGGGGTCTTCTTGGTGGGGGGCCACAGTTGGTGTGGGCTCGCAGGGTTGCAGCCACAGTTGACTTTGCAAAACCCATTGTGGCCAAAATTTCCCCAAGGGACATAAGCTTGCCTTGCTTTTCAACCATTTCAAGAACAATCTCTGGGGTGATCAATTTTCTTCTGTGTCTTGCAAGCTGATTGGCTGGGGGAGGGATATATCCATCTTGGGAACTGGTCAATGCCATCTGATTAGCTGTTTTTGGGTTCTGGGCTCTCTGGGCAACCCCATGGCTCAAATGGCTGATTCCGGATGCCATTGCTGATAAGGGATTTGGGTTGGCAGCTGCCTGTGCATGATGGGCAAGCAGGTTCATGCTGAAAGTTTCAGGAGAAAGAACACACTCCTGGGTAGTGCTTGGGGAGGGGCCTGAGGGTTGGGAATGACCATAGACAGAGGCTTTGCCGTTAAGAGACCCAGTGTAGCCCTGCATAATTTTGTCAAGGCCAGGGAACAGCTCGTTGACTTGGTTGTTGTTGAAAGAAGACATAATAAAATTTTTATTAAAATTTTAAACTCAAGAAGAGGAATGTATATTTTAGTCAATTTTATTGTTATATATGTTAATTTTGTGAATATTATGATCTAAATTTTAGCCGTCCTAAATTGGAATAGGGTGATTTTTTGAGAATGCCTATGATTCCTAAAAGAATTTGCACAAATCCACTCTAGATCCTTTATCATCCTTTTTGAGACACCCTTGAATTATATTTATTTCAAATTCATTGCAATTATGATTTGAAACTTGGTTCTTGGATTTGACAATCCCGCAATTTCAGATTTGTTAAGTTTTACATGATGTCTATGATTTGTTAGAAATACAGGAATTCTCAAATTGTAAATAAGAATCCTGCATTTCTGATTCATGTATCCTGCATTTGTTTGCTGAGTTTTTTCTTTTGTTAGTTGAGTTCTCTGCTCAAGAGATTTGAAATTTGCCAATTTAAATAAACCAAAAAAGTCAAATTAACTGGTTAATTTTATTAAATATTTTATTTTACACTCAGCTGAGTTGCTCGCAAAAGTGATTTGAAATTTGGACCAAGGATTTGACAATACCACATTTTTACGTTCAGGTTCTGAATTTACAGTAGATTTAGGCAATGGCAACTTCTTTATACTCAAATCCTTTTTCTTCATTTCTAATGATTTTTTTAAGTTGCAAATGTTACACATATCAGTTTGCTTTTGCTTTTAATTATGTTATTAGGAATAAGCTTATAGAAAGTAGAAAGTGAAATAGAAATATTGTTTTTTATTTTCATATTTCATAAATTTCTTTTTTGTTTTCAATAATGAGTATTTTATTTTAGTTGAGTATTCACTCAATTCTTTTTGTAATTCTTCATAAATCAATCCAGGGGATTTTTTTGTGAATTGGCTGGTTCAAAATGAATTTTTTAATATATGTTTTAAAATATTTTTTATATATTTTTTCTTTACTGAATCATTTTTTTCCTTTTTTATTTTTTGAATTTAATGATACTTTTTTAGCATTTTTTATTTTTTTAGAATATGAATACTCATTTTTTGTCATTTTAAATCCACAATCCCAAAGCTCTTTCAAATTGTAGCTTGATGTAACCAATGCTCTTAGGGAAGGAAGGTGCTTGGCAGGGGATTCTGACATCAATTCCTTTAGGTTGTTAAGGAAATCATCTGTCTTGGAATTTTTTTATTACAGGTAAGAAGGTACTTTTTCCAAACTCTGTTTTTAATAAGAAGTGCTCAACAAAGCTGTTTAGATCATTGCCAGCAGTAAAAAGGAATGCTTGTTTAAGCATAGATATTTTTTCTCTCTTAGTAGAAGCCCCCAGTGAGAAGAAGGGTGTCATCTGAGGTGCAAACTTGATAGGTTCTATAATGATAGTGGTTGGGTTCCTTGGATATGTTCAGGCAGTTATTGCTTGGAAATAGATGTTCAGTTATCATAGAGGAGTAAAAGTGTGGATTGTAAAGTAAATTTCTGTAAAGTTGAGCTGTTTAAATACCATGTTAGCTGAGCTTTTGCACTACAGACATAAATCCCCAACTGGCCCCCAACTGATCTCCTTAATTTATCAAAATCACCCCTGAAGTCTGATATCATTGTTTATTTATCCCTTTTTATATTCTGGTTAACTGTTGACATCTCGGCAAATAGTACTTCAATCTTGCTCAAACTAGTATGATTAGAAAGCCCTTAATCTCATCTTTTGGAATTGTGCTGCAACTTGATATTTCAATACCAATTTATTATCTTAAAGTGGCTTTGAATGTAAGCTTATAAAATTATTATTTGAAATAAATATGCTAATTAACTCTTAAAGTATGATATTTTAATCAGTAAACTAAATTTAAAGTATAAATCATTATTTAGCTTACTTTTATTAAATCAACTCAAAAACCTTTTTTATATAAACTTAAGTTTATTATAACTTTTAACAGTTCTTAAAAAATGAACTCTATATATCTTAAATCTATCAAAATAAAAATGTTATTTTTAATTACATATAAATATTTGCTTGTATAATTAAAGTTGTATCTTATTTTTATAGATACAATGACTAAGATCATTTTCAATTTAATTTAAATAAATTTTAACCTTTATTAAATTTAATTAAATAAAGCAAGATTTTGATATATTCTTTTTTATATTTGAATTTTTTATATATATTATATCTAGTATACATATAAAAATATAATTTTATTAAATAGTTGTATAAAGCTATTTTATTAATATTAAATACTTAAGAAATTGAAAAGAAAAACTTTTACTCTCTTATAAGTTCTTATTATATATTTTCTATAAAATTTAACTTAAGAATAAATTACTTATGCTAAATAAAAATCACTGAAATTTCAATAAAAGGTTAGTTTCAATTTTAGTTTTAGTTTTTTAACTTTTTACTAGATTTTTTACTAATTTCTCTAAATTTATTTAATATTTATTTGTTAAATGTGCAAAAAAGCTAAGATTTTAGGCAGCATTTTAATTTCCAACAAAAAGCATCATATCAGTTTTTATTGTATTTTTATGCTGATCTTTTTAGAATGATGTCATTTTGCACTAATCAGCTTTCAAGAAGTAATGGTATATGATTTAATATTGTTACTGGTTTTTAATACAGTTTAATTTAGCTGTAAGTAGAAAATGCTTAATTTAATATAGGTTTTATATTATAGGGATTAAATAAGATTTATTTTGTTAAAATTTTTGTAATTATTTAAATTTATTGATAAGAAAATTAAAACATAATTTTAAAGTGCAAAGAAGCACAGTTAATAGAAACAGATTAATCTTTAAAATAATGACCCAAATGTCACTTTATACTCTTAAGTTTTTTAAAGGGCCCAAGGTCTTGCCCTCCTTTCTAACCATCATGCTTCTGCTGGTCCCCAGCATCCCTGCAATGTTTCTTTGTTGTCCTACCTCCACCATTAATGCAGTGCTAACCTGAAATATTTTAATTCTCTTGTGATAGATACTTCCCAGAAGTTTATCCTTGATACTATCATGGCAGCAACACATCTTTATCTTTGACTGGGCTCTGATGGTTAAAATTGTTTATTAGAGACTGGTTGTAAATCATACCTGGGATGATAGATGTTTAGGCTGGATTAAAAGCCTGGATAAGCTTATGTCATCTGGTTATTAGGTTTCAATATGATCTCACCCCTTGGGCTTGGTGCAGGGATTAGGTGCCAAGGTTGCTATGGTTGTGGGGGAGATAGTTGAAGCTAGTACAGTAGTTTTAGAAGCTATGGCAACAACCAAAAATACCTCAGATTTAAACAAAAATGGTTTCATATTTAAACAAAATACAACTATCAGGTTAAAATATACACTCCGTCAACAGGGTTTATTAGCATTAATGGGCAAAATGGGTCAACACAGCAACAAAAGGCTCACACGCAAAGAAAAACCATTCAAAATATAATCCAAAATACATTGATTCACAAACAAAATGGTGTGAGTTGACTTTCAGTGTACATATGTTTACTATGGGAATCAGTGACAAAATACACCCAAGCGTGGTGTGTCAAAACTCAATCCAAAAACGAAACACAATAGCAACTCACTATGTAAACAAAATCACTCACACAATGTGTGTAATGGATTGTAATCATGAATGATACCAAGGTATCTAAAATAAGACACAAGATCTGAAACATAAACTTTAAAAATATTGTGTTGGGTGCTTAATTTGGCGTAAAATCTGGGAAAATGGGTGGAAAGTATGTTGGGTGTTCCAAAATGGGTGTTGAAAACCAGAAACAACTAATTAAGAAATGAAAATCAATGATTGGGATATTGGGTGGGAAAAATATTAATTAAATATCCATATTCAGATAAAAGCAAAAATTAATATTAGGGAGTAACTTAATTGAATTTTATTTAGTATTTTATTAAATTTTAAAATGGAAGGAACACAGCAACAGAGCACCATTGCACCTGTTGTGCGCTGCAGTTGCAGTTGTACCCGTGGGTCAAAGAACAGAGTTAGTGAAACTCAAATGCCTACTCAAGGAGGAGACAGGAGAGGTGAGTTCAATTGTAACACTGCACTGACACAGCCAGCTTGAGGAGCGCAAGCTGCTAGGGTGCAGAGCATCAATCCTTGGGTCCCCAAGCTGACCCAGAAGCCCACCAAGGTTACTACAACAAAAATGGTTAGAAACAAGGAGGTAGAACTTATTTTGTATGTGTTTGACGTTGTGTACTGGCAAGAGTAGGTCCTGTCAGCCATGCTGGAGAAGGTGAAGCCTGTACTTGATACTAACTATGAGCCCTAAATCAGTGATGGTAATCAGGAAGAGGACAAGGAGCCTGCTTTCTTCAGAACTGATTAGGGACAGTTAGTGCTCAAAAAGGTTCCAGCCTTCTACACCAAGGTACCCATGCCCTGTGTTGTGCCCAATGCCAACAAGTCAACCCTCACTGCTAAAAATCCTGCCCAGAAGCGCATCCCCAACATCAAACACATCATCCTGCTTAAGCTAATGTGTGAATCAGGTGATTACAAGGCAGCTGCGGCCCTTGTCAGGGTGGATCCCAAGTACACCTCAAAGACCTTCAACAAGTTCATTGATACTGGCTGAGTCCTCGCTGCAGAGAAATACTTGCATGTTTCTACCATGCTCACCAAGGAGCACAAATGGACAATCTGCCAGTGGATAACCCGTGACTGCCATCTTGAACTAGTAAATATACAGGCCATGGTCAAATCTAATTTTGGGGTTGAGGCCTTGATTTCCTTTTACTACCATCTGCTCAAGGGAATGTGCTTTTCCTGGAAAAAGCTTGGGGTATCCCCCTAAAATTGGAATAGCCCAGCCAACATTGACGTCCAGAAAAAATACACAGAGGTGTACACTGCTCTCAAAGCCAAGGGTAAGGTAAAATTTTACTACATTGACAAATCAGAATTTGCCTTGTCAATGTGCAATGGGTATGTCCTCAAAGGCTCAAATGACAGGATGGCTCGGCGTGCTGAAGTCCGCGCCACAGCTTATTTGATGGTGGCTCTCCTCGGTCCAAAGGGGGTCAAGCTGTACCAAATGATATTGGGATCTCACAATAGCCAGACCTTTCTATCATTTCTCCAATTGGTCCAGGAGCAACTGAGGCGCTTAAGCCCAGGCTTCACCAACATAATTGTGCTGGACAATGTTGGTCTTCATAAGATGGCTGAAATTCTCAAGGAATTCCCAATGATTGGCACTAGCATTGCAGTAGGCCCCCAGCAATTGGCCACAATAAATTTGTGCCTTCTCTTCCTTCCCACCTATTTGCCCTTCCTAAATCCCATTGAGGAAGTCTTTGGGTGACTCAAGAAAGTTTTCAAGCAAGGAACCCCAACTAGGACTGAGGACCTGTTTGATTTGCTTCAGGCCGGGATCCACACCCTCCCAGCTGAGACTGTGGCAAAATTCTATGGCCACGCTGATTTGTTCATCTCTGCGTGCCTAGCCAGACAGCAATCAATTAAAGGCTTAGTATGTCCAACTTTTTTATATTCTCTAATCTACTATTTAAGATTTATTAATTAACATTTTATATTTAGAAGCTTCTAAGCCCACAATCACATTTGGAAAGACCATCAATGGGTAAGTAATTTATTTATTTTATTTATATTTTTTTATTATGCCATCTGAGATTATCCCAAACACTCAATACTGGATTATGCAAATATATTTATATCACTTTTGTCAAATAAATATAAAAATCAAATTAAAAAAAAATTAAATGTAAAGTGTACACAATAAAATTTATTTTATTAACGTATAATTTTATGCTTTTATGAAAACTGTTTCTGTGATATATTTTGCAAATCTTGTTTGCTAAAATAAGACTTAAAAAAATTTTATAATAAAAATAATCTAGAGTATAAAGATGTTTATTAATATAGAGAAAAAATCAAGAGCGCCTATAATGGGTTTGGCAGTATGTACCCACCCTGCAATGGAGGTGGCACACAACCTCCACTGCCACACTGTGGACGATGGATACACCCTTATTGAAGTATTCTTGCCTGCTGGTAAAAGGGAGGATGGTGAGGTGGGAATGGAGGAGCAGCTTTTCTGGCGGGGCTGCAAACCCAAAGATGCCAGTCAGGACTAGGGCGTCCTGGATAATGTGGTCCACTGAGTTGTATCTGGGGGGACCTTCTTCCCATCCAGGGAGAACCTGGCCTCCTCTATCCCAAGAAGGACCCCGTCCAGGTCCTCTACAGATGTTTCCATCCCAAAGTAGAAGAGGAACCCCAGGTAAACAACAAGGTGAAGCCTTTGCCCAGCAAAGGCTTCAAAACTTAAGAAGTTTGTTGTATACTGTGCTGATCTTCTTTTCATGCTTTTTTTTTGCAAATGTCAGCTCCATCGCCTGTGGGACCCCCGTCTTGTTGGCACTCCAGGCCAGCCCAAAGTCTGCCAGGAGGATTTTTGTCTTCTTTACGGCTGTTGCATCTGCAACAGCCAGTTTTGACATCATGCGCCCAAAGTTGTCCAAGAGGTAAGAGATGGTATGCCCTACCGGGAAGCAGAAGCAAGCAGCTGTAAGGCTTGGCCCATTTCCAGTACATTCTTGAATGGGAGCATCTCCAGGACATCCCAAACAAGCTCAATGGACGTTACACAATAAACTCCACTGAGAACCACTGGGTCCAGGCGGACCAGTTGGGTATCCTTGTAGGCAGTAACTACCCACTCAGATGCTCCCTCAGCATGTGTCAGCCCAGCTAGTGTGTCCCTTGTCATTGGAAAGGTACCATGGACCCTGTCTTTGAGCTCCTGCAAGATAGGGGGACAGATAGAGCTGTTTGGCCACGTTAGTGGCATAATTTGAATAGAAGGTGGGGGGACAAAAAGAACCAGGGCCCAGCGGAGTTCACTGTCAATGTTTTCTAACAAAAAAGGTAAGTATTTGAAATTTTTATTAATTATAATTTTTTATGTATCTTTGCAGGTTTCCTCCTTGCCTGCAGCTTTGGCAGGCTTTGCCATTCTTGGCGCAAGCAAAAGCAGGCAATTCTTTATCCTCTGTCCTTGCCTGCTTGGTAGGTTTTAGGTGGGCATACATTTCAGGGTCATCCGTCCAGACAGACGGCGCAGTGATGGCAAAGGACTTGAATTGCAAGCCCTCAACTACCGTTTTTTGAATGTTTAACAGGTGCTCAATGGTCTTCTCTGATGTGTCAGGCATTTTGGTCATTAATGCCTTGGATGTCACCCTGTCAAGTTTCTTGCCTTTGAGGATGGCGGCCTTCACCTTTGCTTTGACCTTGCGGTCAATTTCTTTGATCTCTGCAACTGCAGAGTCAAGGTCTTTTAGAAGTTTCTCCAATTCTCTCATTGATTTTATACTAACCTTTCCATATGTTTATAGCTTTTGCCCCAACAAAAACTGTATTATTCTGATACTAATGCCGCTTTGTTTATTCCTGTTTGTTTTCCCATTTGCTACACTATCCCATCTTTTAACATTGTGTATATGTTTTGCGCTCATCTCAATATGTATTGTTTGCTTTGTGTTGGCATTGTTTCCTTAATTGCCATATTATTTTTGGCGCTTTGCACAGCTCCTTGTGAAAATATTAACAACAATTTGGTGATCATCTAAATTTGAATTAGAAAATTATAGGTTAACTTTTTTTAGATAAAGTTGTTATTGATCCAAATTCAAAACCTTAATGATAAACTTTAAGCCAATCAGGAGCCAAGTGATAAGTGATTGTTGTGACATAAAGGGTCATCCAATAATTCTTTGATGCAAGTGTGCTAATTAATATGATTGGCTGGATCTTTTGCCATTGTGCACCATTGTTGCTGTGGCAAGTTTTTGATGGACTAGTGCTAACCCAGCAGCTGATTGGGCACTAGTCCACTAACAACTTGCCACAGCAGCAGTGGCGTACAATGGCAACAGATCCAGCCAATCATATTAATTAGCACACTTGCATCAAAGAATTATTGAATGACACTTTATGTCTGTTACAAAAGTAACAATTTCAATGCCCCGGGCGGGAATTGAACCCTCTCCTAGCCACCAGGCAGGGCTAGTGGGCAGGGGAGATTCACCCGCACCTGGATTTTTGCTTTTTGAAGCAAATCCAGGTGCAGGAACCATTCCTGCCCTGGTGGTAGCTGTGGGGCCCATTCTGGGTCCCAAAAGCTACGCCCAAGCCTTGGTGGATTTGGCTGGACCTGGACAGGCTATTTTTAGCTGCCCAGTAAACCCAGTTCAAGAAAACCTCCATTAAGTAATTTGGGGTCCCCAATTGGGGACCCCTTTTTAATCAAGTTCCTTGGCCTCAGAAAAGCCTGTCAAGCCAGCCCAAAAAAGGTGATAAAATTGGGAAAACCCCCATAGCCCCAGAAGCCAAATCTGCTAGAAACAATGGCCAGCCAAGCCAAGATGGACTACCAAAAAGCCAAACAACTGTTCCTGAAAACCCCAAAAATGATCATGAAGCAGCCAACCACACAGCAGAACATGAGATGTCAAGCCTTGCTACACAGATAGCACCAGAAGAATGCCCAGAGGCACTTGCATGTGAGTAAATATATAAACCAGAAGCACCTGAAAAAGTTCTGCATTGTCATCCTTACCAAATAAAAGTTGTTATGAACCTTTGGTTCACCAATCTGCTTCCATACCTATTTTTGATACTCTTCCATCTTCATACAACCAAGCGTCAGTACCCACCCACTGGGATAGATAGCCAGACTTCAGTTGACAAACCTGAAGCCTTTGACTACTACTGTCTGCCCAATGCTCCATTTGGCCCTGTGCATTTCACTGAGTACCCCTCAAATCTTGACCACAAACCCTGGACATTGGAAGACTTTCAGTGGTACACCTGCCCAAACGCACCCAAGGAACCCTATCAAATTGTTTGTGACGGCAAAGCAATCACCATATATCCTTTGATCTTCAATGGGAAGTACAACAATCCTGCCGCCTACCTGGTCCCCATGGAGTCACACCCAACACCCAAACCAACCATCTCAACCCCACCCACCTCTGACGCCACTGGCCAGAACAGTCAATTCCTGGGGGTGCTTTACCTGGCGCTCACAGTATTGATTGACTCTGCCTTCCCAGCAGCCGGGCCTTGGGATGTGGCTGGGAAGGTCCTTTCCTACCTGGTAAAGTTAGGTCCCATCATCTGGTGGGCCATGACAGTACCTGCTTTGACTCCTCCCTCACCTACTGGAGCCTCACGGTACTCTTGGTATCCTGACAATGTCACAACAATCACTTTATCACTTGTCTCCTGATTGGCTTAAAGTGTATCATTAAGGGTTTAAATTTGGATCAGTAACAACTTTATCTAAAAACAGTTAACCTATAATTTTCTAATTCAAATTTAGCCGATCACCAAATTGTTAATGTTTTCACAAGAGGCTATGTCAAGCGCTAAAAATAACTGTGTTCTGGATCTAGATACACAACGTAGTAAATATATGATTTTATATAAATAAGCTGAACATAAAGAATAAAACCAACTATAAACAAAGAGAACATGAACAATTGAAATTCAAAATAAAATAATATAAACAGAAAATGTTTGGCAACAGGGGATTATTGGGGTGGGGAAGGGTGATGCCTAGTAGGCAGAATAGTGCAGAAGGAAGGTGTAGAGTCAGTGCTGGCCTGGGGAGTCTGGTATTGGATGGGTTGGGTTTGCGGGCGGGGGGTGTTGGTGGCAGGGGTGGAGGCAGGAGGATTTTGCGTGATGGCCGCCATATACCACTTGTCATATTACTTGTCTGGTATTGCCTTGATTGGCTGGTAGGTGGCTGTGAAACGGGGTGAAAGGTGCTTATCCTTGCATGATTGGTTGCCCATGTTCACATGGAAAACCATTTGCGCTAATAAGTCAGCCACCATTTGGTAACCAAAGAGAGAATTGTGGTCAAGAACCCCAAGATAGAGGTCATTGAAAGCTTGAGAGCAGCACTCCCGGAGTTTATCTCTAATATTAAAGAACACTATATCAGCCAGATAGATGTCTGTGTGACTGGCAGAGTAGACTGAGGCCTGGTGCCCATGTCTCTGGATGGCCTCAAGGGTGGTGGAGCTACCCTCCATCTGGTGGTTCAAGAAACCCCGGTACTTGGAATTTGAGCCATCCCAGGAGTCAAGTAATCCACTGAGGATGTGGCTGTACTTGTAGCCATTGGTGAAATCTGGGTTTATTCAATAGTAGACAAAACTCTCGGTTGAAACAGCCAGAAATGCACCCATGAATGTCCCCTTCTTGACCTTCTTCCTTCTATTCTTGGCAGCGGCTTTTCCTTGCTCACCAAAATTTTCAAAAGCTATTGATAGCTTGTAGTAGGAGATGAAGATGATGTCATCTGTTAGACTAGTCAAGCATCAGACCAGGGTTTATTTGATGGCGGTGTCATATGGGAAATCCTCAGCGCCATCCCATTGGTTGCCGGCAAAATTGGTAAGAACCCGTATTGAAGCCACCTTCCCATACATCCAGAGCTGCACAATGCGCTCAGACACCCAAATGCCATGGTGCCCAAGTTGCTTCTGGTCCTGGTTCAAGGGAAGCTTGGGGTCCCACTGCAGGAGATCAAGCATAATTGGGTATGCCTCATTGATTTGGGACTTTGGGGCCTTCTTGGGCTTCTTGGCTGTCCCAATCAGATTCCCCCTGTTCATGAGGTTGTTGAATTCCCACATGACAGTAGCTTGGGTAAATTGCAACTGGGCGGCAATCTGTTCCCAGGAAAGACCCTGTAGATTCAATGCCACAATTTCCTGAAGAATTTGGGCAGTGATTATTTGTTGCTTGGGGCGCTGTATCACGGCCCATACCAGAGTCCAGATGGACTCCCACAGGAGAAGCAGGCCAGGCCTGGAAGGCCATGTACACAATAGGCGCTATATAATCCAGGTAGTTGAGAGCAGTGGCTAGGGGGCGCCAACTCCCAGTATGGGGCACAACTTGGTTGGCCAGCCCCAATACTGTGATATAGACAAACCCCAGCTTGCTAAAGTCCTGGGTGGGAGGCACGTTGGGGAGAGGAGGGGAGTAGGAATCTCCTCCATAGCTGGTGGCAGATCCAGATGGTGGGGATGGGAATACTCCAAGTCAAGGGTGCAGGGTGATTTGAAAAGAGCAGCAGGAGTGCAGCCAGGAGGATATGGATATGCAATTTTGTATTGTGTAGTGGATTCACAAATGGATGCAAAGAGAATAATTAAATTTGAGCAAAAATAGACAATTCTTGCAATAAGATAATAATTTCTAGGCATAAACTTGCTTTATTAAGATGTCAACAAAGAAAAGGGGATGCCAGTGTTCCCAGTTATATCCTACTGGGAAACTGCAATTTGGCTTACTGGCAACTTTTTATTGGTTGTTAATGGATTATTCTTAAGCTGGGTTTTATTGGTGACTCCTGATTTGTCAGTTAGATAGATTCTTTCATTATTTTTTCCCTGGGGAAGCTGGCAGGGGAATTTTGGGCCATTTGGCAACCCAAGTCCCCAATTCTGGGTTTCAGAGGGTGTGGGCCAATTAAAATCTTTTCCACTCGGCTTTGGGAGGGTTTTCAATTGTCCCCAAGCTTGGCATTGACCAGGACTCAATTCTCCACTTAAAATTAAAGTTTTCTTTGGGTTAATCTATGTGTTTGACGACACAATTTTTTGGTTGCACAATTGCTCCATTGCAGGTGTTGACCCTATGCAACATAGGGTTTTGTCTGGTCCATTCTGGGCCCTGACATCATCCCCTACCATAGTCAAGCTTTCAGAGCACAACTCTTTACTCCAAGTCTTATATTCCTTCAGCAGGGTGGCGGCATTCTCCAGGTTGGATTCTGGTTCCCAAGTATTCTCTTTGTGGGGATATTCTTTCCATTTGACCAGGAAGTGAGGTTTTTGGTATTGGAGTTTGTGTCCCAGGATGGCTTCAACCTTGTGTTCCATGAAGCTTCTTATTTTGACAGGTGGGGGAGCTGTTCTCACTATTTGATGCAGGAGAGAAGGTCCTTTCTTTTTTGATAACAGGGAGCAGTGGAATACGTTGTGAATCTTCCATCCAGGGGGCAGTTCTAGTTGGTAGGCTATGGTACCAATGTGTTGTAAGACTTTGTAAGGACCTGTTTGAAGGGGGCTCAAGCTAGCGCAAGGGGCAGTGATCTTGATGTTCTTTGCGCTGAGATACACAAGGTCTTCTACTTCAATTGGGGGGCCAGGGCTTTGTTTCTTGTTGGCAAAATCCTTGTATACTTGTACTGCTCTTCTCAGGTTATTGGTGCATTCTTCTTGGCATGTGTGGATGTTGCTGACCTAGTCTCGTCCTTTGGGGTTGTTGGCTTCTCTTTGGGGGGCATCCCATGTGAGGTTGAATCTGTAGTTGGCTTTGAAGGGGGACATACCAGTGGAGCTGTGGTCTTGGTTGTTGTACGCAAACTGAGCCATTGGTAGGTGGGTTACCCAATTGTTCTGTTCTGAGTTAACATAGCATTGTAAGTACTGTTTGAGGACCTAGTTTACTCTCTTGGTCTGTCTGTTGCTCTGGGGGTGATATGTAGTAGACAACAATATTTTAATTCCCAAGTCCTTTAGGATTTGGGCCTAAAACTTAGAGGTGAATTGTAGGCCTCTGTCTGAAACCACTTCTTGTGGGAGTCCATGGTTCATGAATACTCAGTTCTGGAATAAGGTGGCAGTTTATTTTGCTTTTAATTTAGTTTTTTGTTGAAATGAAGTGAGCCATTTTGGTGAAACAATCAACAATTAAAAGGATGGCGTTGAATCCTTTTGAATTGGGTAGCTCCACAATGTAGTCCATGGAGACTGACTTCCAAGGGCCTTCTGAAATCTGAAGAGGTTGTAGTAATCCTTCTGGCTTTTTTTTGCTTAGGCTTGGTACATCTGCACGTCTCACAACCACTGAGGTATCCTTCAATCTCTGGCTTCATCCTGGGCCACATGTAGGCTCTCTGAATCCCTTTGAAAGTCTTTGTACGCCCAGGGTGTCCTGACATGGGGAAGTTGTGGTATTCTTTCAGTATCTCTAAGCGCAGTGGGCCTTCTGGTACATAGGTGCGTCCATGTAGCTTTAGGGTGTTTCCATGTAGGGAGTGATCATTTCAGTAGTACCAACTGTTGATATCTTTCTTTAAGTCTTCCATGATGGAGATGCAGTGCTGGACTACAGTCTGAGCTAGTTGGGTTTCTTCTCTTCTACTGGCTAGTCCCAGGAATAGAAGCATTGGCTCAATCATGTTTGGGGACAGCAAGGATTTAGTGCTGAATTCTTCAATCTCTTTGGCACTAGGAAAAAGGTCAACTCTTTGGCTTAAGGCATCTGGTACAATGTTGATCTTTCCAGGCTTGTAGCTTATTGATAAGCTATAATCTCCTAGGAATAGGGCCCATCTAGCTTGTTGCTGATTCAGTTGTTGTGGTTTGAAGAAGTGTGTCAGGTTCTTGTGATTTTTCATGATTCTCACTGAGTGGTTGGCGTCACACAAGTATCTTCTCCAATGTTTCAAGGACTAGATAATAGCAAGCATCTCTTTATTGTAGATGAAGTAGTTCAACCCAGGTGGAGTGAACTTTCTTGAGTAGTAAGCTACAGGGTGCAGCTTACTATCATGCCCCTCCTGAAGCAACACCCTCCCCAATGCAAAGTTAGAGGTGTCTGTTTCCACAATGAAGGGCTTATTGTAAACCGGCATTGCTAAGACCGGGGCAGAAACAAAGGCATTCTTTAGCAACTCAAAGGCTGACTTGGCGATATCATCCCACACAAAGGGGTTCTTCTCAGAGGTGAGGCAGGTCAAGGGCAAGCAGATCAAAGAAAAATTTTGGACAAATTCCTGGCAGAAGTTTGCCAGGCCTAGGAAACTTCTGACCTCCTTGTGGTTCTTAGGTTCAAGCCATGATGTCAGGCTTCTAATTTATCAGGTGTCATTGCAAAACCTCCTTTCAGTACATTGTACCACAGGAACTCTACTTCATCTTGGAAAACTCACATTTCTGGAGTTTAAAAAAGATTCTGTGTTCCTTGAAGTGTTTTAGGACATCTTGAAGGTGTTCAACATGCTCCTCAGGTGTGCAATAGTAAATGAGGTGTCAACTAAGTAGGCTACGCAACACTGGTCCTTGAGTCCTCCCAAGACCATGTCCACCATAGTTTGAAAGGTACTGGGAGCGTTGCACAGCCCAAAAAGCATAACCAAGTATTCAAAAAGACCTTGCCTAGTTTTGAAGGCAGTTTTCCATTTGTTGCCAGGCCTGATCCGGATCTGGTTAAAGGCATCCCTCAAATCAACCCTTGAGAAGACGTTGGCTCCAGAAAGCTGGTCTGAGAGGTCTTCAGCATTGGGTATGGGGTATCTGTTTTTCACTGTGATGCTTTTTAGGTCCTGGTAATTGACACAAGGACGTAAGTTGCTGCCCTTCTTTTTAACAAACAATAAAGGGGACAAACAAGGAGATTTGGAGGCGTGTATATATCCCTTCTTAATCATCTTGTCCAAGTACTCTCTTAAGGCGTCTTTCTCTGTCATGTTACAACTATAGACAGGTCCATGCTTAGGTTGGGTTCCAGAGAGGAGGTCAATGGCGCGGTCAAACTGGCTGTGTTTAGGCAAGGTGATGGCTTCTTCTTCTGAGAAGACGGACTCCCAAGGCTTCAAATATTTTGGGATCTTGGCCTTGAAGGATTCCATAGTTATGTTGTTTAAATCAGGGGTCTGCTGGGGGTACAGGCAGGGGACCTCTAAGGTTTGGCTTTCATGAGTGATAGTCACTTGATGGTTCTTATAGTCCAAGTTCAATTGGTAGTCAACCCACCATTCAAACCCTATCACTACAGGTTTGGGAAGCTTCTCTATGACGTGGAATCTGGTGGGCAGCAGTATCTTGTTTAACTTCAGGGAGACAAACTCTTCATATTTGTGGGACAGGTCTGTTGTATTTTTACCCAAGGTTAACAGTTGGGAGTTTCCCTAGATTGGTACACCAAGTTTCTCAGCTAGGCTACGTTCCATGTAGTTGAGCGTTGCCCCACTGTCTAGGAGAGCTACAGTGTTCACCTCATGGTCATTATAGCATAAAGTAGTGTCAATGATAGGATAAGATTGTGAAGCATTGTTTATTGCTGAGATGGTTGCTCCTTGGGTTCCATTGGAGAGGCTAGTGCAGCCCTTGATTAAATGACCACTCTGGTGGCAATAGAAGCATAGCCCACTTCTGACGTGGTGTTGGTACTCTTTGGGGTCATGTTCAAACAGGGCCTACTTGCACCAGGGGTTTGGTTGTTCCAGGGTTGGCCAGTGTGGTATCCTTGTGGTTGGCTGAAGTCCATGCCTCTGGCAATAGCCAGGAGCTTGTCTTTGGGAAGGTTGCATCAGTGGTGTCTTGTTAGGCTGTCATGGTGTGGGTTCAGACCGTTTCTGAAATGCAAACCTGATATGTTGTCAGGAATCTTGGCTGAATCCACCAGGCGTAGGAATTGTTGTATGTAGGTCTCCAGGTTATCTCTTCCTTGGGTCATGCAGATGAGCCCCATGTAGGCTTGGATCTTGGCCCCAGCAGGGGTAGTTGCAGAGTTCATTATCTCCAGGAATTGGCCGTAGGAGAGTATGAGGTCTGGGTCTTCCTCAAGGCTGGTCAAGAAGGTTTCTCTGGCATCATTCATCAGTTGGGCGGGCACCATCATAACCTTCTGGGTGTCGTCTCTGAAGCTCTTGGGGTGGGCGCAGAAAAAGGCGTTTATCATGATCATTTCTTTTCTGAAGCCAGCCAAGTCTATTTTTGGCAGGTCAGGAAAGGTCGTGAGGGCAGCAGTATTCTGGTTCAAGGTGGAGATAGTCACAGTCTGGACCTGGAATGGCTTGGCAACAATTTCTTCTTGGCATTTTTTTGTTTCTTGTTTCTTGGTCAAATACTGTCTTATGTAGTAAGCTGAGGTCAAAAATAAAAGCATACAAGATGCTCCTATAATTAAAGAAGAATAGGGGCCCAGGGTTACTAGTTTAGATATGGTTGACATACTGTCACGGCCCATACCAGAGTCTGGCTAGACTCCCACAGGAGAGGCAGGCCAGGCCTGGAAGGCCATGTACACAATAGGCGCTATATAATCCAGGTAGTTGAGAGCAGTGGCTAGGGGGCGCCAACTCCCAGTATGGGGCACAACTTGGTTGGCCAGCCCCAATACTGTAATATAGACAAACCCCAGCTTGCTAAAGTCCTGGGTGGGAGGCGTGTTGGGGAGAGGAGGGGCAGTAGGAATCTCCTTCATAGCTGGTGGCAGATCCAGATGGTGGGGATGGGAATACTCCAAGTCAAGGGTGTGTGGTGGTTTGAAAAGAGCAGCAGGAGTGCAGCCAGGAGGATATGGATATGCAATTTTGTATTGTGTAGTGGATTCACAAATGGATGCAAAGAGAATAATTAAATTTGAGCAAAAATAGATAATTCCTGCAATAAGATAATAATTTCTAGGCATAAACTTGCTTTATTAAGATGTCAACAAAGAAAAGGGGATGCCAGTGTTCCCAGTTATATCCTGCTGGGAAACTGCAATTTGGCTTACTGGCAACTTTTTATTGGTTGTTAATGGATTATTCTTAAGCTGGGTTCCATTGGTGACTCCTGATTTGTCAGTTAGATAGATTCTTTCATTATTTTTGCCCTGTGGAAGCTGGCAGGGGAATTTTGGGCCATTTGGCAACCCAAGTCCCCAATTCTGGGTTTCAGAGGGTGTGGGCCAATTAAAATCTTTTCCACTCGGCTTTGGGAGGGTTTTCAATTGTCCTCAGGCTTGGCATTGACCAGGGTTCAATTCTCCACTTAATATTAAAGTTTTCTTTGGGTTAATCTGTGTGATTGACGATGCAATTGTTTGGTTGCACAATTGCTCCATTGCAGGTGTTGACCCTATGCAACATAGGGTTTTGTCTGGCCCATTCTGGGCCCTGAAACGCTGGGCCACAGTAGCTGAAGCCTGATTGGCTGAGGGGAGGGCAGGTTGGGTGGTGGCAGAAAGTTGTTCTGGATTGAGGTTGCCATCCTGATTGGTTGGTTGACAGGCAGCTTGTGCGGGGATGGGTACAGGAGCAGGTGCAGAGCTAGACACTAAGTGACTACTGAACAAGTCAAAGTCATATGGGTCAGTGGTCAAGTACAGGTTGGCATCCTTGTTACCTGCCTCAAAGGCTTGGGCATAAACAGGTGCCTCCACGTTCTGAGCCTCACCTCCATTGAAGCTGGATTGGCTGCTGTTGGCTTGGCTGCTGGCGCTGTCAAAGATATTGCTGTTAAAAACCATTGTAAAAAACCTAGGATAAAATCACTAAAAGTAGAAGTTTAAAATTATATGATTTATTTTTATTGTAATCACCATTCCATATTTGGAAGGTTCTCAAAACCATGATACACAAATCTGGAGGCATGAAAATGAATAAAATGCCTCTTTTCCTAAATTGAATAGCTGTTGTTTGGCTGTTAAGCTGTTATATTTCTATTTTAGGCTGCTCACACTACACATCTTGTGTGACTTTATTTTGTTTCATGCTTATTGAATCTCGCTTCTAGATTGCCCAAATTCTGTTTCATTTTAGACCTTCTGTTGGTGCCTCATATGAATCCTGATTGTATTATAATATACTCTGGGATGGCATCCATCCATCTCACTTGTTCAGTTCATTTTGTTTGTGATTTAAACAACGCCGCTTGATGTTTGATATAATTTTGTATAATGGGCTAGTGAAATTTTGTTTTTGGTTTGACAGTTCATTTATTAACCAAAAAATATTTTGAATTAATTGAATCCTTAAACTGTGCAACTTGGATTTTGTTTAAATCTGAAACCATTTTGTTTAAATATGAGGTATTTTTGGTTGTTGCCATAGCTTTTAAAACTACTGTATTACTACCAATTGTTGGCATCCTTCTTATGCTCAATACAGCCTGTAGGAAGGGTACCCTTTGGAGTTTCTTGGCAAGGTACTGTTGGAGTGGTATGGGCAATCTACACTCTCTGCTGATGTTGCAAATGGGTTGATAAATTTTTTTTGGATGAGATTGGTGAAATAGGCTTAACCTCATTATGAAATTAAACAAGGGATAGATTTTATAAGAAGCTTATATAACTGCATATAGAGCCTTTAGACTTTGTATATATATGCAGTATCATGAATATCTTTGGAGGCTAAGGGTTATTCTGGAAAGGAATCTGATTCTAAGCCTATTATGAGCAATGTTCTGGGTGGCTTGGGGGTTAGATTATAGGGAAGCAGATTCTGATGGCATATAGGTGTAGAGTTTGCAATACCCTGGTCATCAAAGGTTGGGTTTACAACCCAATTCCTAACCTCTCTCTCAGGAAGGGCTCTGGCACAAGAGTGAAAAGATGGTTCTGTGCCATTTTAAACAGGGGTGGTAGTGTTCTGGGTGGATACCAAAGGTTTAATGGGACATCAGTCTCTTTATAGATTGTTGATCAAATCACCGGGGTTGATTAATTATTCTAATTGGCAGATGCACAATATCTGATTGCATACAATAAACACAATCAACTAGATTAAAAGTCAGATTAACAAAAATAATTTATATTTGGCTTTTATATTTAGGACTGCTTCATTTTGTCTGTGTTGTAACTGTGCTGTTTTAGCAAAGTCACACGGGGAAAATATTTAGAAGCTAGATAATAATCTTTATTGGAGAGATAGTGATTATATAGTTTGTGTGAATCAAAGATAGTAGGAACAAGATTGGTGATCACACGGCTGGATGGAAGAAGGGGGCTTGATCCTGATAATGAGTCAAGCGCCAAATTGAGGTATCCACCGTGAAGGATCATCATCTGTTCATATTGTTGGATTTGGTAATTTGAGTTGACTTCCTAGTCTGGCTTTGGGTGACTGGATAATTGGATTGCAGGTCACAAACCCGCTTGGTTGGAACCTTGCTGGCGGGTTGAGCCTGCGGTTTTGAAACCCCCCCAGCTGAAGGTTGGCCTCCTCTGGGGGCAGGTTGTCAGGGAGGTTGTCGGGAGCCCGGGCGCCGTATTGAATCAGTTGTTGGTTGGTGGCAGGCAGGGTGGTTTCTTGTTGTTTCCGTCTTGCTTTTCAGGGTTGTAGGCAATTGTGGTGTAAGGTCTTGTCTTGCTTGTGTTTCCCAAGCCCTTGCACAAGGTAAGTGTTATTGTTGTTTACCTTTAGAATGATTGCTGGCCCTACTTTCTCGGGTTGTAGTTTGCTCTTGTCAACATTCATGACCCAGACTTTGTCCCTGACTTCATGTCTATTGCAGATGGGAACAAATGTCTTTTGTAAGTGTTCCTTTTCTTTGGCTGCTTGTTTGCTGTTGGCATCTACTACTTGAGGATCCGAGCAAGGGGGGACTTGACTTGGAATTTCCAGTTTAGGTCCTGTCAATGCTTAAATGATGTTTGGCTGTGTGCTGTATACCAGTTCAAACGGGCTTTTTCCGTTGGATCTATTCACTTGGGTTTGGCACACAAGTAATGCAGTTGGTAGCTGCTTATACCAGTCTTCAGGTCTCCTGGTGGTGTGTTTGGCTAGGGCTTGCACAAGGCTACCATTAAGCTGCTCTACGCCTTCATTGGCCTGTGGATGATATGGTGTTGTGATATTGTGTTTGACCCCATTTTTAGTGAGGTACACATTGGTGTCTTTGGAGGTCAATTCTTTGCCTCCATTGGTTATCAGGAGTTCTGGCTTCCCAAACCTGCTGATTTTTTCTTTGCCAATAAATTGTTGTATGTTGTTACCGGTGTGTGCCTTCACTGCTTGGGCTACTGGCCACCTTGTCGCAAAGTCAATGGCTGTGATGATGTATTTTTTGTTGTTGTGCTTTCCTGGCATGGGGCCCACAATGTCAAGAGCCCATACTTTGAAGGGTAGTTGGGTTTTAATGAGGAGTACAGACTTAGGTGGGGTTTTGCTTTTGGCAAACTTTTTGCAAACCTTGCACTGTTCTAAAACTTCCGGGACATCACAGTATAAGGTTGGCCACCAGGCTTTATGCTTTAGGAATTTGTAAAGATTTTGGCTCTTAGTATGTCCAAGATCTCTGTGGTAGCAAAGAATGGTATCAACTTGTTGATGTGTGGGGATGTAGGGAATGGTTGTGCCATCCAACATTTTTCTGTGAAGAGTCCTGTATACGTCAGCAAAGAGATGTTCATTCTTGATGACTGTTTCTTTGGTTATATTGGTTGTGCCTGCAGGGAATCCTTTGTCTTTTGTATGTAGCACTAGGAGAGGCCAGTCTGGGTCAAGCCCATTCTCTCCCTAGAAGCGCGGACATACAGACGGGACAGGGCGTCTTCCATGGTGGGCTCAGCCCTGAGCTTATATTGGATGAGCACGTTAAACCTTTCTAATATTTCCATTCACCGCGCTTGACGGCGTGACAGGTTTGCTTGTGTCTTGAAATAGATGAGCAACTTGTGATTGGTTAGTGCTGTGAATTCTTCCTGCTGTTCCAGGTAGCAGCGCCATTTGACTAGGCAGTGTACAATAGCCAGTAGTTCTTTGTCATGGATTGGGTATTGACACTCGCCATCTGTCAGTTTGCGCAACTTGTAGGCTACGGGCAGGAAGTCACCGTCACTATTCATAATTTGTAGTACTCCCCCAATGGATGCATCTGAGGTGTTGGTTTCCATCTGGTACTCTCTGTCTTGTTTGGGATATTGTAAGATGGGAGCTATTGTGAGCTTTTTTTTGAGACATCTAAAACAGAGGTCACGTTGGGGGGTCCATACAAACTTGGACTTGGCACCTGTTATGGTGGACAAGGGGGCAGTCAAAACGCCACAGTTGGGTATGAAGCGTTGTACATAGGCCACCATTCCCAAGAAGGTTCATAGTTCTGACTTGTCCTTGGGAGGTGGCATCCTGCAGATGGCTTGTATCTTTTGACTGTCGGGCTTGATGCCGTCTTTTGAGACTATATGTCCCAAGAAGAGTAGTTGCTCCCGGAAGAACTGGCATTTGGAGGGCTTGGCCAACAGTTTGTGCCGTGCCAAGGTCGCAAAGACTTCCTCCAGGTCTTTGTGGTGCTGTTCCACCAAGGGGCTGTAGACAATAATATTGTCCAGGTACACTAGGGCATGTTTGCCTATGTGTGGCACAAACACTTTGTTCATGAAGGTTACAAAGGTGGACAGGGCATTGGCCATGCCAAAGTTGAGTACCACACATTTGTAGGAACCTTACTTAGTGCAGAAGGCTGTCTTGGGGATGTCTTCCTCCTTGATACAAATCTAATTATAGCCTGCAGTTATATCAATCTTGGAGAAGACAGTGGCTCCTCCCAAGGCGTCAAAGAGGTCGTCAATCAGTGGCAGTGGGTAACAATTCTTAATGGTGACTTTATTTAGGGCGCAGTAGTCTGTGACCAGGCGTAAGGTACTGTCCTTTTTAGCCACAAAGAATATGGCGGCCCCAAAGGGAGACTGTGAGTGTCACGGTAAGTTCCATAATGCCGGGTATTGTCCGTCCAAGTAAGAAGGCACAGAAGGCTGGAAAACCTGTATCTAAATTGACTGAGTTAACAAATTTAAACCAAACGGTCAATTGAAAATGGGTCACAGCTGCTCCAGTATGCCAGCTGAAACCAGCTCCCCCTTGTAAACTGACGTTGATAAATCAACGTAATATGAGGGTCACCCAATATAAGCTCATTAATTGGAATGGTTGTCAGAAACTGTTCACACAAGGGTTCTTTGCAACCTGGACTAGATACTTACTTGAAGATGCCAAAGAAATAGGAGATCAAGACTCAGGTGGTATTGCTTAGTCAATTTTTCTGATATATATTGAATAATTTTCCCTGTTTCAACTCTAAGAGTTGAGTCCTCCTAAATTTACTCAATAAAAATCAATTATCCCAAGTTCTAATTTTAAATTTTAAAATGCATCCTGTGCTTGGGTTGTTGCGGTATATCCTGTACAATCTGATTCTGAACAGAATCATTTCAGGAAGATGGGGCCCGGCATCAGGTACTTTGTTGTCAGCGCCGCAAAATGTTAATTTCATGCCAGCCAATTTTGTAGCTCCTCCCTCCATTCCTGAAGATGAAAATTGGGTCACTTCTCAATGCCCAGAATTCTATGCTGAAGATGCATTGATGCTTTCCCAGGTCATTTATCTTGGTTTAATCTGGTTAGGATTGATTGTTCTACTTAATCCTGGAGTTACAATTGGAAAATTCACAAAAAAATATCTGAAGCCGTGTTGGTGGTTGATCATCAATTCTATGTGGATTTGGGTGGTTATTCCCCATCATTTAGAAACAGCATCATATTATCCAGTTATTTCCGTCACATTACTCAACTCTTCTACGTCTGAGTTTTTGGAAGCAGTTTGTCATGAATTTGTGTTTCTTATCTCCTGCTCCGTCAAGATATCTTTGTTTAGCATGTTTATTTGCATCAGTTCATTACTGAGTTTTCAGTTTGGGCTTTTCTTTAATTTTTGGTTTCCATCTCTGGCTGCATTTGTAGAGACTGGATCCTCTGTTTCTTATTTCTGTTGTGTCATATCATTTTAGCGTCCAGATTATTTTCCTGCTCCACCCACTGATGAAATCTCGCGTGAAGTTTTGTCAGCTTTATCAGTTTATTCCGGCTCTAACCTTAGTCACAAATCCCAAGTTTACCATGTGATGACAAAGGTTTCCGAAAATGCTCGAGAATGGTTGTTGTCTGCGGTGGAGCGCAATCCACGTGTTTTAACTGATAGTGCATCTCTATATCCTTTGTTAAAAAATTCGTGTATATCTATTGAGGAGCTCAAAGTATATTGTAAGCTGTACGCCTTCTGTCAGGGTACAACTCCGCTTTTGGTATTCCTTCCTCAGTTTCTTACCTACTGCCGTACAATTGATGTTCCCAAGGTGAACAAACTCTCAGCGTTGTGGTTAGCAGTTGACCAGACTGCCCAGGATTTGGCAGTTTGGGATTCCCCGTTAACCACAACTGAGGCCCTGGTAAGCCAAATTCTTTCACTGGTCTCAAATCCGTCCACTTCCAAACAAGGTACGTTGGTAATTGAGGACAAACCTGCGGCGCGCTCTTGGTTTTCTGGTCCTAGTTTGGTGGCAGCTCCTTCCAGCCAAAGTCAGGATTGTTCTTCTTGTAGCTCTTCTCAGCTGCAATTGGCGGTGGTGAACAAACCTTTCCATGTGAATGAAGCCCCTGTAGTGTCCGGTCCCAATAGCTCTTTGGCAATGCTTCAGCACGTCATACCTACCAAGCCTTCTGAGGTTGTGTCCAAAGAGTTGCCTCTTGTGCCCATTGATTGTAACTATCCCGTTCTTCCTGCCGCTGTTCAAGAAATGATCAAGCAATACTTCCAGGAGCATCCTGCCTCCTTAGCCGCCGTCTGTACTACCAAGGAGAAGCAAACTCCTGCTGAGATTGCAACCTTTGCTGCCAATAAATCTACTTCTGGTTACTTCTTGTTTTATGGTAACATAGATAATGGTCAAACTATCTATTGGCCGGCCATTTTATTGGATACAGGTGCTTCTGAGAACTTCATGAGTGTGGAGACTGCAGACTTGCTACAGCTCAAGTACCACCCAGGAATGCTTGTTAGGGGTGGAAACTGTCAAACGTTCCCCTCCTTCCAGCTGAAGAAGCCAGTTACTTTTGTAGTTGCAGGTCAGTCCTTTACTGCAAGGTTTTCTGTTTGCTCTACCCTGATGTATCCTATCATTTTGGGAGTAAGTTGGTGGAGAGATCATAATGTATTGACCTTACTGGAGAAAAATGAGCTGCAGGTGGAACACTCTTCGGGTATAACCATTTGTATTCCGCTGTTGGATATGTCTGAATTAGAGCAATCATCACAGACAATACAGTCAGTGCCTATCCCTGTCCCTGCAAGTTTGGATTTACCAGCATGCTTGCAACCCTGGTCTGCAGCATTTGACGCCACCAGAGGCGAGGTCCTTCCCAAGCACACTCAGTTTGACTTTGACTTTAAGGTTACTGTCGATCTGATTTGCATTGCATCTCCTATTTACCCTTTAACCTTGAAGGAAGACGCATGTTTGGAAGAATGGACTTGTGACATGTTGGAAAAAGGCTAAATTTTCAAGAAGGCTTTGTCAATCTGCTCTCTGTTATTGTTTGTTCAGAAGTCTGATGGGTCTCTTTGTCCTTGTGTCAATTACGGGAATTTGAACAACATTACAATTCCGGATCCTTATCCTTTACCTCTCAAAGCACAGATCTCTAGATGTGTTGAGAAGGCCAAGGTATTCTCAAAACTTGATCTGTTGAATGCTTTCAATCAAATCAGGATTGCAGAAGGAATGGAATGGTTAACAGCATTCAGAACCAAGAAGGGTATCTTCCAGTTCTGCGTAATGCCTTTTGGATTGAAGAATGCCCCAGCTTGCTTTCAGCGGTTGATTGATTCAGTCCTGGGAGATCTCCTAGGTGTTTGTGCCATTGCATATATGGATGACATCTTGGTGTTTTCTCCGGATGAGGAGTCCCATAAGGCCCACTTGTTGGCAGTTGTAGAGCGCATTCTCCAAGCAAACTTGATTATCAAAAGGAGTAAGTGTGAATTCTTTAAACGTAAGGTTACCTTTCTGGGTAATATTATCTTTGAGGATGGCCACACCATTGCCCCTGACAAGGAAGCTGCGGTTTGAGAGTATGCTACGCCTGTGACAGTATCCCAACTTTGTAGTTTCCTGGGTACATGTACGTTTTTGAAGAAATTCACTCCCCACTTGTCTGAGGTGGCCGCCCCTTTATATTTGGCTAGTGGAAAGACAACTTTAGTCTGGACGCCTGAGTGTGCAAGTGCCTTCTCAGCAGTCAAGGCTCTTTTGTTGTCCTCACCAGTGTTAAGACATGTGGATCCTGAGCTTCCTTTTGTTGTTTCCACCAATGCATCTAAATACGCTGTGGCTGGTGTGCTGTTGCAAACAGCTAGTGACGGGATTGAGAGACCTGTAGGGTATTTCTCCCGGAAGATGGAGGCTTGAGAACACAACTACATGATTTACAACAAGGAATTGTTGGCTGTAGTGGAATTGTTAAAGCATTGGCACCACCATCTCATGTCAGCACGTCATCCATTTGTAGTAAGAACTGACCACAAAGCTCTTCTATATTATCGACAACCCAGGGTTTTGTTGGGTCGCCAATCCAGATGGCATGGTGATCTGACAAGATACAAGTTCCGCTACAAGTTTATTAAGGGATCTGACAATCACTTGGCCGATGCCCTGAGCAGGAATCCCTCCCATCTCCCAGATGCTAGTATGGACGCCGAGTTTAACACACATACTATGATTCCAGACAGGGCTGTGGTCCCTTTTGTATTGCCTCCACTGGCTACATTGGCTACCATGTCTTTAGCTGAGGGTGCAGACCTGGACTTGTACTCCAAGGTTAAGTTTCTGCAACCTTTGTCCAAGGGTTATGATAGGCTATTGGAGCTAGCATGTGCAAACCCAGTAGGTCAGCCTCAGGGCTATCATAAGATTGGTCCAGTTCTATATCATCAAGGTCGCTTGTGGGTCCCTGAAGGCACTATTTGGGATGAAATCATGGAGGCTAATCATACCTGTCCAACAGCTGGTCATCCAGGAAAAAACAAAACAGTGGAACTTATCCGCCGCCAGTTTTCCTGGAAAGGTTTGACTGTGCAGGTAGCCGCTTTTGTTCAAGATTGCCTGGTATGTGTTTGATCCAAGGCCAGTTGGAAT
Organism: Entomophthora muscae; assembly: GCA_014839935.2. Taxonomy (NCBI): domain Eukaryota; kingdom Fungi; phylum Entomophthoromycota; class Entomophthoromycetes; order Entomophthorales; family Entomophthoraceae; genus Entomophthora; species Entomophthora muscae. The sequence continues at coordinate 9,755 of QTSX02003866.1, read as the reverse complement.
AAGACTACTGGTTTACTGGTCCCACTTCAGCCTGCTGCCGGTCCTTGGACGTCTGTGTTGGTGGATTTCATTGGCAAGCTTCCCAATTCCAATGGGTTTAACGCAATCATGGTAGTAGTTGATTGTTTCACAAAGATGGCACACTTTGTACCTTGCTCAACCACAATTACTTCAGTGGAAACCGCTAGGTTATTTGTGAACAGAATCTTCTCTCTACATGGCATCCCAATGGAGATTGTAAGTGACTGTGGTCCTCAATTTATTGCTCAGTTCTGGGAAGCTTTTACTGGAATCCTTGGTATCAAATTGTGCCGCTCTACTGCTTTCCACCCCCAGTCCGATGGACAAACGGAGAGGGTAAACCAAAGTTTGGAGGTCTACCTACATTGCTACACCAATGCGCGACAAGATGACTGGTGTGATAATCTACCCATGGCAGAGTTCACATATAATAACGCCCCACACACGTCAACTCAAGTATTGCCATTTTATGCCAATGTGGGTTATAATCCCTCTTCCAACATGGGTCCTTGTTTGGTTAGCAACGTGGAAGCTGCAACTGATCAAGCCGCTGAATTGAAGCAGGTCCATCAGGAGCTCCAAGTTACTCTCGCTGCCGCCGTGACAACTTACAAGGAATAAGCAGATTGCAAGCGCCAGGAAGGTCCAACTTACAGGCCAGGTGATCTAGTCATGGTTGATGCTTGCAATATGAAACTTAAGGTTCTCTGTTGCAAATTAGGTCCTAAGTAAGTCGGTCCCTTCAAGGTTGAACATCAGATTGGTCCCTCCACCTATCAGCTGGATTTACCTCCTGCTTTCAAGATTTTCCACACCTTCCATGAATGTCTCCTTACTCCCTTCAAAGGAACAGAGATCCCCTCTTCCCAACCCATTCTTGTGGAAGGAGAACCTGAGTACAAGTTAAATTGTATTCTAGCTTCCCGCAAGAATTGTCGCCGTTTGGAATATTTGGTATCTTGGAAAGGTTATCCTGATTCTGAAAACTCCTGGGTTCCCCACTACAATTGTTCAAATTCCTATGATCTGATCCACGAGTTCTACAAGCGCAATCCCACTGCTATTGGACACCCTGAACTTACCCTTGCCACAATTAAACTCCCACCTGCCCATAAGAATTTCTCTTTATCCCATCTCCCAGATGGTGGTATTGTGTCCAGGGCTAAAGCAGAGGGTAATATCACAGTAAGTTCCATAATGCCAGGTATTGTCCGTCCAAGTAAGAAGGCATGGAAGGCCGGAAAACCTGTATCAAAATTGACCAAGTTAACGGATTTAAACCAAATGATTGATCAAAAAAGGGTCACGGCTGCTCCAGTATGCCAGCTAAAACCAGCTCCCCCTTGTAAACTGACGTTGATAAATCAACGTAATATGAGGGTCACCCAATATAAGCTCATTAATTGGCATGGTTGTCAGAAACTGGTCACACAAGGGTTCTTTGCAACCTGGACTAGATACTTACTTGAAGATGCCAAAGAAATAGGAGATCAAGACTCAGGTGGTATTGCTTAGTTGATTTTTCTGATATATATTGAATAATTTTCCCTGTTTCAACTCTAAGAGTTGAGTCCTCCTAAATTTACTAAATAAAAATCAATTATCCCAAGTTCTAATTTTAAATTTTAAAATGCATCCTGTGCTTGGGTTGTTGCGGTATATCCCGTACAATCTGATTCTGAACAGAATCATTTCAGGAAGATGGGGCCCAGCATCTGGAACTTTGTCTTTGGCGCAGCAAAATGTTAATTTCATGCCAGCCAATTTTGTGGCTCCTCCCTCCATTCCTGAAGATGAAAATTGGGTCACTTCTCAATGCCCAGAATTCTATGCTGAAGATGCATTGATGCTTTCCCAGGTCATTTATCTTGGTTTACTCTGGTTAGGATTGATTGTTCTACTTAATCCTGGAGTTACAATTGGAAAATTCACAAAAAATATCTGAAGCCGTGTTGGTGGTTAATCATCAATTCTATGTTGATTTGGGTGGTAATTCCCCATCATTTAGAAATGGCATCATATTATCCAGTTATTTCTGTCACAGGTAGTCCCAGTAATGATTACTTAAAGATTTCTGGATGGAGGGCCACAATGTTGCAGTCTTAAGGCGTGGAGATGTCCTGGTGGTCCTTGAAGTGTATGATTTTATACTGACAGGAGTCCCAGTCAATTGCTTTCAGGCTTTCCTGCTCGTCTAAAGTCTCTGTGATGCGTACAAAGACGTGTTCACATAGGAGTTGGTCCACAGAGTCAGGATAGATCTGATGGTTGACGCCTTCACACTTGATGGTCAACACAGAGGTCGCCCAGTCCATGTGGGGGTTGTTTTTCCGTAACCAGTCTAGTCCCAGTACAATGTCAAACTTAGGGAAGTCAATGACAGGACCTTGGATGGTGGAGTGGAGGTTCTCAAGCATGACAGAGAAGGGGGCAGTTTTCTTTGTCACAGCAATGTGATGTTAATTGGCCAGGACCACGTTTTTAATCCGCGAAGGATTAGTGGCCAGCTTGAATTTATCCACAAAGCTGCTGTTGACTAAGGTTTGATCTGCGCCCAAGTCCAGGAGTGCTGAGCCTGTGTAACTGTGAAAGCAGAAAGGGTAAGACATCAATTTATTGGGATATCTGGCGATGGTGTATAGTACCGGGTCTTCCATGGGCACTTGGATCATTGGGCATTGGTCCACATCCTTGGGTCGGTATTTATTGTTGGGTGAGTCAGGAGTTGCATGAGGAGAGCTTGGCTCGCTTAGTGCTCTCCCTGTACTTTTCCCTCATCTTGGTTGCCTTGGGTGGCGGTGACAGGGAAATGGGTGTGATTTGACTGATCATTATTTCCATTTCCATTCCCATTTGAACCCGTGGGTTTGTGGCTGTTGTTGTTGCTGTTGCCTCCAGGAGGTGGTCGAGAGGAGCGCCCGCTTGGATGGGAGTCCTTGGGCCTTTCTTGTTTCCCAGTCTGTGCCTTGTGTAGAGTGTTGGATGTTTGTTCTGCTTTCTCCGTTTCGCGGTACAGGCTTTGCAGGTTGGTTACCTGGTCCAGGTTCACATGTCTCATTACGTGCAACTTGAGGGCGTTGTAGTACATGAGATGTGTAGCTGGGGTGTCAAAGGCCATGTCGGATGGGGCACAGAGACGGAGTTCCTTGTAGGCGCGGGTAAGTTCTTTAACTGTGCCTGTCTGAGGCAGGTTCTTTACTTGGCATATGATCATGAGCGCTGTATCCTTGAGCACAAACCTCACCAAGAAGTCCTGTTTGAAGGTGTCCCAGTTCTTGTCAGTGTGATCTTTGTGCCACTTGTCACACCAGGTGCCAGCGTCATGGGTCAGGCAAATGGAAATCTCCGCAATCCAGAATCGCTGTGGGCATTTCATTTGAGCCAGCTTGCTTTGGGCGGACTGGATCCATGCGGCAGCATTGTCGTCGTTGGCCCCGGCAAAGGGCTCCAAGGCGGCGCTGCAAAGTCTTTGTGCAACATAGGCGGGCATGATGGTTTTGTCAGCTGGTCGCGGCATCGAGGAAGGTGCCTGAAAGAACCCTTGGGCGGACAGGGCGTTGAAGGTGGGTAGCGGGATCACCGTATTTTGGTAGAGAACAAAGCCATCAGGTATCTCGGTACCAGGAGTATATGGAGTCCAGTTAGGCGGGAGGCCAGACATGATTCTGTTAAGGATTTGTTGGCTGCAGCATGTGCGGGCAACAGGCGTAATTTTTCAAGATAAGGTAGGATGGAGAGCCTACCTGTGCTACAATATCGTAACTGTGCTGTTTTAGCAGAGTTACATGGGGAAAAATATTTAGAAGCTAGATAATAATCTTTATTGGAGAGATAGTGATTATATAGTTCGTGTGAATCAAGGATAGTAGGAACAAGATTGGTGATCACACGGCTGGATGGAAGAAGGGGGCTTGATCCTGATAATGTGTCAAGCGCCAAATTGAGGTATCCACCGTGAAGGATCATCATCTGTTCATATTGTTGGATTTGTAATTCGAGTTGACTTCCTAGTCTGGCTTCGGGTGACCAGATAATCGGATTGCGGGTCACGAACCCGCTTGGTTGGAACCTTGCTGGCGGGTTGAGCCTGCGGTTTTGACATCTGGTATATTCTGAGCAAGCATACATGTAAACCCCAAGTTGGCAGGAATTTGGCTAGAACAGGCTAGCGGGGAGGGTAGGTGCCAGAGATAATTAGGCTGATGGAGTTTCCTATTGGTACCGTTTTGGCACCTGACTTGGCTTTGTGATTCACCAGCTAGGCCCAGGATGAAAAGGTATCTGTTGCGGATGGCTGGCGCTTAAATTTTCCTGGGTTGAACTGTGATTGGATGATTGAATCTTTTGAATCTGTCATGTCGTGAGCTATTAGCAGGGCGTTGGAAGCTGTTGCCTAAAGCAGAGCTCCAGAAGATTTCGGGTTGAAGATTTTCTGGGGTTCCTGCTTGTCGGAATGGAGGGGATAACCAAGATGGCTAAAAATAGGTATAAAGATTGGGTTAATTAAGGGAGTAGTTCTGAGTCTAGATTGGTATATTTTATGCCGCTGTAAGGGTTCCAAGCCATGGTCGATAAGCTGCCCATTAGACTGTTAATGAAACCACGGCATGGAATATAAAGCGCATCACGTTTAAGCTCGTTTAGGTTAGAATTATCGCTTGCAAGTTTTTATTCAAATAACATGGCATACCTTTTTATTTAAACTTTTATATAATTTTTCATATTTAAACCTGAGTTTCCGACTTAGTGATGGCTTAGCAACGGCTGGGAATATTGGGATCAGTTGAGGGGCATTTAAGGGTTATTGGCTAGCAGTTATAGGCCTGCGATTTTGAAAAGGTGTTTGTTCCATGGCAAATTGCTTGAGAGGGTTTGCGTTGGTTTAATAAGGCAATAGAATGGGATTTCTCTCCTGAGCATCAGTGTTCCACTTGATTGGAGTTCGGGGAAATGGGAATAAGTTGAGTGGGTGGAACTGTTTAACTTCCAGGAGGTCATCAGTTGAGAAAAACCTGTGACTAGGTTTTGAGGACATTGATCTGCGGAGATTGAAAATAGAGGGTTTGGATTGGGATTTTAAGACGGGTTCACTTTGAAGAAAGGTGGAAGCATGGTATTAAAAATAGCTTCGTTTATGCAGTTCCCCTGACAACGACGAATGGCTGTGTCAAGTGCAGTGGACATTGATTTGCAGTTATCACCTTTACATGACGCATAACTTTATTGGCGGATATCGATTTATGAAATCATGTTTGGGCTAAAGATTTAGCATTGGAACCGAGTTTCTTTAATAAATTTAACTTTTAAAAACGCATTTAATCTCGGGATTCATTGCAAGAGTCATATTTTATAAATTAAACATTTTAAAAACGCATTTGATTTTGGGATTTATTGCCAGAGTCATCGCTGTTTACTTAAATTCGGTTGATTTTGGGGCTAGGCAGTGGGCTAGATTGGGAAGGATTGAGGCGGTAGCCAATCAGGGGGCGGTGGCTGAAATGACAAGGGCATTGATTGGCTGTTGGATTAAATCGGGGCAGGATAGGATTCAATAGAAATTATGTAGAGGGTGGCTTTAGCAAGTAGCCCCCTGATCAGGCGCAGTTTCCATTCCCATTGGTGATATTAAAGAGAGGCAAGTCCTAATTCATTGTCAATGGCACCCTTCAACAACACAGTACAGCCTGGCGGCCAAGTGCCCACAGTGGAAGCAGTTGCTGCCATCTTTAGGTTCCAGCGATGGAAATCTGCCAAGGTTGCTCCCAAAATGAGTGAGCGTCGTCCCCTCTCGCTGTACTACTATGCCGAGGAGCATCTGAGCACCGCCATCCGCCAGCTGGAGAAGGTCCGCTCAGTAGTTTCACGCAGGTTCCACCGCAACACCGAAAGGGTCCACATGGCCCAGCAGCTGCTGCTCGATACCATATTTCTGGTCTACTCTGACATGGACAGCCAACTCAAGTGCAGCAAGGCCCACCGTGCCCAGCTGCCGGTTGAGGACCAGATGGAGTTGAACCAAGGCTTCTCAGAGAACATCCTGTTTGCAGCCCAAGCAATTGTACATGGCTTCCACATCCGAGGGATCGAGCATTGTTCCGATGAGCTGCGCGAGCCTGCCCTGCAGCTGTGCGCGACTCTCGAGGCACTCCGCCACGTGTTCCGCACCCGAAGCCTTGAGGCTCCCGAGCCCCCCTACAACGGCCTGTTTGCAGTTTTGATTGACTTTGACGTGGCATGGACTGTGTTTGAGCAGGAGATATGTCGATCATACTTCTCTGCCATGCACGAGTCCGAGTGCAAGGCCCGACCAAAGAACTTTGGCCAGCTGGTCGACCTGATGAAGCGCACCCTCCACGCCGAGGTGGGTTCGACAATCCCATTGGAGCTGGTGGAGGAGCTGGACCCTTCCATCATGTTTGCACTGCCCCGCCTCACCCTCCTATCCTGCCTGCTGGACCCATCCCAGCCCCTCGTCGGCAAGGACTGCTTTGACTGGTTCATCCCCCACAAAGAATCCCTCTCCTCCCTCACCAAAGAAACCTCTCATCTCACCCCCCAGCACCTTGCAGAGCTCAAAACTTGGCTCGCCTCCTCCGAACCCCCACCAAACTCACAAGCATTTGCCACTATCTTCACCGACATCTGCAAGATAGTTGACTCCCTCCAGTGCGGCTCAAACTCCAAGCTCTTCCTCTCCGCCCTCAACTCAGCCTTCCAAAACTAACTCAATAAAATTATCCCCACACCCTGGCATACATTCCCCACAATCCATCCCAGCAATTCAATCGACGGATCAGTCCACAAAGGAAAAAATTAATTAATAACTAGAACCCACTATTTCAATCACATGACTTAAAAATCAATATCCAACTGTAGATTTATACAGGATGGAGTGAAAGACGCAAAGCTCTATTAATGTCATGCGAACTGTGGCAATTCCGAATGCCATCATTCCTCTGGCAATGACGGCGAATCAACCACCTCATAACCACTATTTAGAAATGATATTTATAAAACCACCATTCAGAACCTCTTAAAGCCAATTATTTATATACAATAATATATTAAACTGCCATTCTAAACCCCTCAATGTAAGAATTACATGACGTAGGACCCACCTCAATGCCAGCCTCACCTCAAACCCATAAATCCCAAACCAATGCTATCAAAGTGAATGTAACTTACCCAAAGATTCATTTAGTCTCCATACTTTCACCGCAATGTCTATAAATACTAAACCAAACCTCACCCATCTGAACCAACCCGCTAAACACATGGACCCCTACACCTGACCTAAGCAAGCGGGTTGACCAAAATTGCACATCCCGTACCATAAAATTCTAACCCGACCTGCAGACAAGCAGCGGAAATCTCCAACGATCCCCGCCAACTTTACAAAAAAATAAGCTGACAACTTCGATCCGACCTCCAGGCGATACACATCTCCCGCCCATACAGAGCACTTGCATCCCCTTCAACAAAGTATCCTCCCATCAGAACCAAGCTGCCCCTGTGCCAGGAACTTCCCCGCCAACCAATCAATCCCCAACCATCTCATCAAGGTGATCCAAATACTGGACTAGATTCTCCTCCCCGGCCAAACCCCGATCCCCTCAGCAGTCCAAGTCCATCCCCAACTCTCCTCCTGCCACCCATCAACCGAGTAGACATGGTGACATAAGTAAGACTGACTAAAAAAACTTCCCAGCTGACAAGGCCCAGTACCTTAAATCCCCACCAAGTGACAAAGTTACATGTATGAAACCGAAAGGTAACACAAATACACCTTTGGATACTGCCGCCCAAACCGGCCAGGAAAAGCTAACAGAGGGTACCGATTTTACAGGAGTTATACTGCACTCTTCTACAGCTGATAGATATACCACAGTTCTACCTATATATACTTGAAAGTAAAGGCAGGGTTCTCTAGAATCTAGGGGTCATATCTGTGCTACTTTAACAGTTGCAGAAGAGGGAGAAATGATATCAGAATAGACCATGCCTTCATTCAGGCAGAAGATACTATTTAGTACCAGGGCAGATAGACCTTCCTGTTATACCAGGGGCTGATACCAGAAAATGATCTATACTCCATATGGGTCATTATTTGTTAGATTAAGCCAAGGCGCCAGCTTAAGCATTTCAAAGCATTTTAACTTCTTTGGTATCATTTAAGTCATAAACTTATGTTTTTTGAACATTAATATAGTGCTTAGTTTACTGAAGAAAAGTTTAAGAGTGTAAAATATACAAATAATAAAAATAAATCTTATTTTTATTAACTGTATTTCTTGTTAAACCCCTTTTTTCTATTTTAATAAGCCAAGAATCAAATATATGGGTTGCATGGGAGAGTAATAGCAGCCCCAAAGCTATAATTGCTATTACCCTATCTTTGGCTCATATAATTAATTTCTTAGTTATTTTTAGAAAAAAAGTTGTTGTATTTAAAAGACTATTTGACCTACTGTAAATTCAGAACCTAAACGTAAAAATGTGGGATTATCAAATCCTTGGTCCAAATTTCAAACCACTTTTGTAGGCTGGCCTTTTTTTAATTAAATTGAATTCTTTGAGTATTTATTTGAAAATGCGGGAACTCATAGACACTTGGCAAAGTTCAAGTCAAACTGCATATTTCCAATGAACGAAATGAATTAACTGGAATCAGATTTGAAGTGTTCAAATCCATCAACCATTTTCATTAAGTTTACTATGTTTTTTGGAATTGCGGGATTGTCAAATCTATGAACCAAATTTCAAATCACTTTTGAATGGCACTAGTAAACTTAGATATTAATCGCGGGAACTGGAATCCAAATTTAATATACAGTAAGCACACTAGGAAACACCAACCCAAATCAAGTGTCATGGCCATAGTTTTCCCAGGTGTGGCTCGGCCAAAGCCCCGCCACCCGGGGGAAACCAGGCCCGCTTGCGGCGATCATAGATTTAAATCTAACAATTGATCACAAGTGGGTGGTGGCACAGGAAATTGGGTCCGAGTGGGGCGCAGATGCTCCACGCCCAATTTTCCCTTTCTTGACCTGCTGGTCAACAAATCCTGACCTCAAAGGAGGTCAGGTAACAGCTTACAGAACCACCATTGGTGGTATCTGTAAGCTGTCTAAATATTGCATTCAAGGAGGCCACCTCATCAAGATGTACCCAAAGGCTTTAAGTAACAATTGTCCCCACCAAACTACCTTAGTAGCTTGATATTTCACTCTCAATAAATATCTTGCCTCAATGATTCACTTATTTCAATATTTCCTAATCAGATTTGTAATAACCATACTGCTAGATTCTGCTTTCTTACCTCTGCAATTTCCTGGTAATCTTCCACCTCCTGCTGAAATGATTCCTGAAACCCGCAAAATTGAATGTGAGCCTATCTATGCTGCTGATTCCTTGACATTGAGCCAAATGAAGGTCTTTGTGATGTACCTGTGCATAATCTTCTGCTGCACCTTTCCTTATTCACTCTTCAAGGGTTATCATTTATGAGTAAACACACATCATCTCCTCCTAATTGGTAATGTCATCCTAATTTGGGTGTACATTCCCCATTTAATTGATTACAACAAGCTCTCTCTCTACTTTACCCTGACATCAAGAAGCTCCACTCTGGATAAAATCAAATGAAAAATTCAATCTCAACAACCATGTTTAGACATAAAAAGTGATTAAACTTTAAAATCATCCAAAACTGGAAAGGATACAATATTATACAC